>OY748300.1:14082408-14295024 GCA_963556515.1 Nudaria mundana | reverse complement strand
TTTCAAGCACTCCAACCATCTTTTCTGATTCCTATGACTCCTTTAAAAATCGTCTACATTCATACTTTGCATCTAATCACTAAATATAAGAAAATATAATAAATATTACCGCCACTGCATCTGCTTTATTGGGAGTCGGTTGTGTATTTGCATGCGGTGCCAAAATTTCTGTTTTATTCCTGGGTCGAAATATAGCTTTGAGTGTTTCACAAAATGTTGTTCTCGGTGTTTAGATTTGCTACTCCTCTTCCTATTATACATGTTCAAAATATTTTCTATCAGTTATTGATATCTTACATGACAAAGTTTGAGACTAGTTGCGGTTGTAAATATGGCAGTGGAACTTGAATCTAGCATCCTAGTAGTGAATTTAACCCATATAAATATATTATGAACTATGACATAATAATAATAACTCCCTACGCCTCGTATAAACCTGTAACACTGTTCGATAATAATAATCGAAAGATTCTACTGTATATTCCACAGAAAGATAATAATGAATATCAGTGATAAGAATAGTTGGGTAATTATTTATTAATATCCCCAATCAAAACAAGAATACACTAAACCAACTGACCTATGATATCGTAAACAAAGAAAAGTATCTAAAGACAAATTGGGAAACAGACCCACATCGACATTTTGTTCATTCAACGTAATTTTTTCTAAGAATAAACCGAACAATAGGTCTTTTGTTACAATCGGAAACTGATACCAAGAAAGAGCTAATAGCTAAAAGTGAGCTGTTGTTATAAAACTCCCAATAATCATTTCCGTAGACCAAACCAAAAGAAATAGGAAACTGCAAGCTGTATTCTCATTATTATAAATTATTTTAGTGAAGACATACATGCAAACATAAAGTCACTTTCCCACCGGAGTAGGCAGAGACCACAGACTTCCACTTGCTACGATCCTGGCATACTTATTTCGCTTCCTAAACTTTACTTTACTTTGATTTAGTCGATATTTATTCGATATAGATTAGATAAGTCCGCCTAGGTCGACTCTTTCAAGCTTGTCCATTTACACTCGCTTCATTACATGTTTTGTCAATTATAGTGAAGACATTATTTTGTTAGTTTGTTAAAATAGAGTGTAATTGGCACATAATGGCACATTTCTGTGTCAATTACACAATGTTTCTAGACTTTTCCACAAAAAAACTCACCGACTTTTAAATACCAAGTGAGCTTCCACTTGGTTGTTAAAAGTCGACTGAATTATGGTCGAGTTGCCGTTTAAAAATGAGCACACACTCGTTATTGCAAATTCATTTCTCAACCTAACTGGCTTATTAGTACAAAGTTAGTAGGTATCTATTTACAAATTAAGCTTGAAAGTTTTCACAACGTAAATTAATTATACCGCCATAAACAAATTAACAAAAAGAAATACCTACTGATAATTTGTGTGCTTAAATGGTTACGACCTCAGAGCAACTATTTAATGTATGGTGTGTATTAATTATAGAGCGCTAGAGTACTATTCTCTATTCTGTAGCCCTAGTTAACAGTTATAATCAGCACAAAGAAAACAGGTGATACACAGGTGAATACACAGGGGAACAGGTATTAAAACATAGAGTTTTTAATTATATATATAGGGCGAGTGTCCCCTGTTTCTTTTTATTATTTTACGGTTACGGCATATTCTATTTCACCACGATGAAAATAAGAGTTAAATCATAATAAAGGTTAGGATTAGTCCAATCTTAATTAATTATTCATACGTGTTTAGCAAAGAGATCTTTTATTTACATACCTAAGTGAAATTTACCAACTTATATAAAAGATTCACGCATATTTACTTTACTTTCTTATGTAATATTTTCTGTAATGACATTAGTGCCTTTACTTTGTAGATACCTAATTGTTTATGTAACCAAAAATACCCTATACCAAGCTGTCCGGCCAGTGTGGTAATATGTAGGCTGAATTCCCCCTTTTTTGAGGGAGGAGTATGATAGAAATGGGTGTCAATGGGCTGAAATGATGATGATGATGATGATGAACCAAAAATACAAGTTACCAGATTATACCCTTTTAACTTGCCGCTTTTACGTCCGTTGTAGGGCGGGTCCCTGGTTAACCCCTGGAATAATAATCCGAGGGCAGAGTATACCCACTAGATAAACTAAAATTTGGAGGGTAATAGGAATAGAATTCATTTACTTGAAAGTCTTGCGTTCCAAGTTCGTTGCATGTGCAAGGTCAATGAAACCTTATTTTGCTCTCTCCATAACAAAATGAGAACGTAAAATTATTTCACACAGATGTAGCCACGTGCTTGGGCTACGAGATTGGGTAGTATACTTTGTAAATAATGACTAATGACTGTCTCGGTGGCGCAGTAGTATGAGTATGCGACTGCCGTCCCTGAGGTCCCAGGTTTGATTCCGGGTCGAATCAAATTATTTGTGTGATCCACAAATGTTTGTTTCGGCGTTTGGGTGTCTTCTATGTATATTATGTATGTATTTAGAAATATATAAGTATGTTTATCAGTCGTCTAGATCCCATAACACAAGCTTATATTACTCGTAGCTTAATTTGAGCTAGATGACAATGTGTGAGAATGTCCAAAAATTGGAACGTAGTTTATAAATTATTAGCTAACCAGTATTATTTTATTCATTTTGGCTTTAATTCCAGACATTGTTTTGGATATATTCCAAACAATATTAGTTTCATTGTTTCCACTCCAATATTCACGTTTATTACAGAAACAATAATTCCAATAATTCACCCTACTATAGTCCTGTTTTAAGACTTGGACTATCAATTTTATGAAGCTATCAATATTGTCATCTCCGATGGGAAAGCATCCTAACGATTGAAAATATATCATAACAAATTGGTATTTTAAGATCAACTTGGATACTTTTTCGAGCTTTCTATACTATACGCTTTGAATAGAATACTATACGCTACTATACGCTTTGAACGGTTTCGGAGTATTCCAAATTGTCAAAGGAGATAGTCGATATTTGAGATATAAAATAATAATATTCTCATTATGAAACAGTGAAATGATAAGCTTCGTTTACTAGAGAGATTCACTATGGTTTCATAAAGATTTGTGTAGGTACGAGTACAATCACGTGCAATAACACGACATGTGAAAAAAAACATGTAGAAACATTAACCACGGCTTAGGACGCTACTCACTTCTAAAAACTCACACATTGGTGAGAAGAGCACTGTCTAGATTACATACTTGTACAGTTCGCGAGGCCTAAGCTGAGCTTTGCATTTCTATAAGTGATCCCGAAAAGTAGAGTAAAAAAGCTGTGTTTACAACACAAGTGTTTTTTTTTTTTTTTTTTTTATATTTATGTCGACAAATTGACGCCACGCGCCTGATGGTAAGCTGAGGTGACGTCTGGCAATTGAGGGCGACTCTCACAGTACACAGGAATACTATAGAGAGTGGCCCTCAACTTGACGACCCAGTAATGTGCCTCTTCACGCTTCGCTTAAAGAGCCCAGGGTTATATGTTGGAGGAAACACGTGCGCAGGCAGGGCGTTCCAAGCCACCATCGTTCGGCAGAGAAACGATCGTTTAAAACGCTCGGTTCTCGCGAAGACGGTTTCCACGGTATGAGGGTGACATCTCTGCCCGGCACGCGTTGTTCGGGATCGGAAGGGAGAGGGTGGGATCAGGTTGAAGAGCTCTTCAGAACACTCACCGTGGTAAATACGGTAGAACGCGGCCAAGGAAGCAATTGTTCGGCGCTGGGCTAGCGAATCAAGGCTTCCCGTTACCTCCGGACAATCTATAATGCGAACAGCGCGTCGCTGCATAGCGTCGAGTGCGTCCAGCAAATACTTCGCGGAGCCGTCCCAGAGGTGAGAGCAGTATTCAACGCAGGGTCTAATCTGCGTTTTGTACAGCAGACACCTCTGGTGCGGTGTAAAGAATCGCTTTACCTTGTTCAGTATTCCTAGTTTCCGCGAAGCTAGCCCAATACATCTCTCAATGTATTTTGTGTTATTGAGCTCTCGACGAACGTCTATGCCAAGGATGTCTAGATTGTCCTTCATTGGTAATATTGCATTCTGAAAAATGGGTAGGGGAAGGAAAGGGGATTTTTTCGCTGTAAATGCACACGCCTGTGTTTTGTGGGCATTGAACTCGACCAAGTTCTCGGCACCCCATTGGGAGATACTGTCGAGGTTTCGGTCGAGATCACCCACGAGATGTCGTCTCTCCTCCTCTATCACAGATCGCCCCGCCGTCGGACGAACCGAGTAACTCCCGTGCAATGTACTGTCATCTGCATAGCAATGAATGTTCCCAAGGGAAAGCATATCATTGATATGCAGAAGAAAGAGAGTTGGTGACAGTACGGACCCCTGCGGTACCCCGGCCTTCACTTGCAAGAAGCGAGAAGCCTGGCCATCGCAGAGGACCCGCACTCGGCGCTCGTTTAAAAAACTGGCAATCCAGCTGCACAGTTGAGGAGGTAGACCATATGCCGGAAGCTTGGAAAGGAGCGAAGCATGCCAGACCCTATCGAAAGCTTTGGCGATGTCCAGGCTAATAGCCAAGGACTCGCCGAACTTTTCCATAGCCTCACCCCATACATGCGTGACGAATGCCAGGAGGTCACCCGTTGATCGTTTTGGCCTGAAGCCATATTGCCGATCATTGATTAGCGAGTGATCCTCCAGGTATCGCATGAGCTGCTTATTAATAAGAAGCTCGAGCACCTTGCAAATGACTGAGGTGACAGCTATGGGTCGATAGTTGCCTGGATCGGATCGATCCCCTTTCTTGGGGATCGGTTGTACGTTCGCCTCCTTCCAGGCCTCCGGCACGAGGCCTGTAGAGTATGACAGGCAGTACAGACGCGTTAATACTGGAGACAACTCAGCAGCACATTTGGCGCAGTTGGCGATGGCGGGGGGCTGCAGGCCACGGTCATCGACCCGGGAATTAGCCGCAAAGAGGTCTGCGAGCATGTCCGCCTTCTCTTGGGCTTTGTGAGCCAGTGATCCATCAGGAAAACGCAGTGGTGGCAGCGAGGGTTGACAAAAATTTGACTGTACGGCTTTGGCCAGTTGCCAGTATCCACGGCTGCCCGTGGGATGGGATGTGAGCTCCTGACCAAGCCGCGCGACGCGCTGGGCATCCGCTCTCTTGAAGGCCCTCTTGCTGAACCTAGTGGCCCGATTGTACGCTGCTTTGAGGCGGTTCACGTTCGGGTCACGTGCCGCCCGAGCCCTGACCCAGGCGCGATATGCCGACTGTTTTTTCTGGACAGCCTCGGCACATTCACGCCCGAACCAGGGGCGAGCTTTGCGGATGCTGGCGACATCAGTGAAAGGGATATAATATTCTATCCCTAGACTGATCTCGCCAGCAATGGCAGCAGCGCTATCCGAAGGCGCCTTCCCTACAAAGCAGCGCTGGCTCCACGGGACGGACGCAAAGTAATCGCGGAGACCGTCCCAGTCTGCCGACGAGTAGTGCCATAGTCGTCGAGTCATTTGTTCAGCACGAGCAGGCGGTGGCACTTGGAAGCTGGCGTGCACCACACAGTGGTCGGAAGTGCCCAGTGGGGCGCGTACGGACACACTGTACTCGGCTGGGTGACTCGTCAGCAGTAGATCCAGCAAGGCGGGCGTGTGGTCTGACCTGTCAGGTATCCGGGTGAATCCCCGTACCATCTGGGTCAGCCCGTGGGAGAGAGCGAATGCATGGGCGGTTCGTCCCGCATGATCGGTCCTAAGGGACCCCAACCACTCAACGTGATGACCGTTAAAGTCCCCCAAGAAAACCAGGTCAGCGTTCGGGAACCGCACCTGCGCATCGTCAGCCATCTCGCTGAGGTATTCGAAAAGCCTTGTTGTCCCAGTGTCCCCTGTGTGGGAGCGGTAGACGCACACATAGATCTGGCTCATGGAGCCATGATCCACGTGTAGCCAAAGGACGGAGTAGGAGGGGTTCTCCAGACAGCGCAACCGGCGGCAGCAAACATCCGCCCTAACGAACACGCACACCCCGGCTTTATCGCGGAATTGTTCCTCAATGATATAGCCCGGGTAACAGAGGTACGACGTGTCGTCAGGGCGGCGTATCTGTGTCTCCGTTAGGAACATCACAGAAGGCCGGTGTGTGTAAAACCGGTCAAATATACGTTCACGTACGTGCACCTACACAAATGCAAAGCTCAGCTTACGCGTACATAATTTCGTACACTTAGTAAATATACAAAATGTGACAGTGTACACATATTAAGAAACTACGTGACTGCTACAATGGTATTAACTAGGTATATCAAAATACGTTTTAAATAAAAATTTTATCTTACCACCTTGGGTTCAAGTATTATAACACTCGTGTTTAAAACCAATCAACTACTCCACTGCATGCTTCTTAAGAAATTAGGCGTACAGCACATAAAGGTATGTTTTTAAAATGTAATAATGATATTATTATATTGATCATTAACGTAATTCGCCATCTCTCAGGGATAGACACGCAGTTGGTCAGAGACCTAACTCGTCAAATTATACGCAGTTGGTATTATGTTGAAATGATGGATTTCAATGAAACGATTACGAATTTCGAGTTAAATTACTTGTGACGTCACACCGCTGCGAGCGCGCCGCGCACGGCATCGGTCGCCCCCCACCAGCCTTATGTGTCGTTCCTGCGACAAGGTCGTACTATATATATACGAAGGACAAGCGTCATTTCGCCCTCTCGCTACTACGAAGAATCTCCAGGTGATGTGGCTGTCTATTAACGACTTAGGGTCGCAGGTCCTTAATGATTCTAGATAATACTAAACTATTAGTATTATCTAGAATCATTAAGGACCTGCGACCCTAAGTTTATTACTACTTATATTTACGTTGTTGCATACATTACATGTATGAAATCATCTTGAGTGTGATCATTTGGTGTTATCCCGAGGTAATCCCGAAATTATCCCCCCTACGTTACAGTGGCGCCCAATAAGAAGGCTTAAAAGGTTACAAGTCACACGGTCAAGGGCAAGTGTAATTTGCATATTTTTTTGTGTATTTGTTTACAAGGATACGTACTATTCTATAACTTAAAGTGCTAATTCTGTATACGTGTTAATTAACCGTGTCAACAATTTCTAAGTGCATATTTTTTTTCTTAATACCTACACGCACGTGGCTAGCACATGCTATCAGCGCGCAATCCTTAGCTACGCAACTTGTCACTATGAGACAAATTACCTAGTACGATTACTCTTTTAGACGAAAAATTAATATTACTTTGCCCTTATTTTGGTGTAGGTACTTGGTTTTCCTCAACCGTTAACCATGACGTACGCTATTACATTTAAGCATCTCAATAAACCTGAACTAGATTACGAGGTACAGATTAGAGGTGGTTCGCTTGGTGAATCTGTTGAGGAATTACGTAATCAAAGTAAACTTTCCACATCACCCCCGGAAGACATTGTATCTTCTAAATGTACTCCGGAGAACGATATAAACGCGTCTAAAAATTCCATATTTAGAATAAATAATATTTTTTTATATTTTTTTATATTTGGTTCGCCAAATTGACGCCGCCCGCCTGGTGGTAAGTCGTGACGACGTCTAGCGATTGTGGGCCACTCTCACAGCACACAATACTATAGAGAGTGGCCCTCAACTTGACGACCTAATGATGTGCCTCTTCACGCTCCGCTTAAAGAACACAGGATTATATATGTGGGAGGAAACACGTGCACAGGCAGGGCGTTCCAGGCCACTATCGTTCGGCAGAGAAACGAACGTTTAAAACGTTCAGTTCTCGCGAACATGCTATCCACTGTGTGGGAGTGCCATCTCTGCCCGGCACGTGTTGTTCGGGATCGGAAGGAAGAGAGTGGGATCAGATTGAAGAGCTCTTCAGAACACTCGCCGTGGTAAATACGGTAGAATGCGACCAAGGAAGCTATTGTTCGGCGCTGAGCTAGCGGCTCGAGGCTTCCCGTTACCTCCGGACAATCTATAATACGGATAGCTCGTCGCTGCATAGCGTCGAGAGCGTCCAGCAGATATTTCGCAGAGCCGTCCCAGAGGTGAGAGCAGTATTCGACGCAGGTTCTAATCTGCGTCTTGTACAGCAGACACCTCTGGTCCGGTGTAAAGAATCTATTTACCTTATTCAGTATTCCTAGTTTCCGCGAAGCTAGCCCTATACATCTTCCGCCGGGTGCCACTGGGAATTCTTTCAGTATCTACCGGAGGCACTCGGCAATGGACGTAGGTGCGGCCGCAGCCACAAGCCGCGGAATAAAAAAAAAAAAAAAAAAAAAAAAAAGCCCTATACATCTTTCCATGTAGTTTTTATTATTGAGCTCTCGACGAATGTCTATGCCAAGGATATCAAGGTTGTCCTTCATTGGTAATAATGCATTCTGAATTAACATCAATTCTCTAAAATCTAACTTCGATAAAAATCTTTATAACAGAACGGAATCAATTATTCACCACGTGTTTCATAGATTATCTAGAATTGATCTATCCCTGCCTACCACCGTAAAATCAATTAAGCCCGTGTGGGAGGAGTATCATTCCACGCACGCAAATCTAACTTTATTGAAATCGTCAACTAGACAAGAACCAGTCTGTGCCGACCAGCTAGTCGACTCGCGCGATCACGGCATCTCCATAGCATTTTTATACGAACGTAAATTGTTTGCTGAAATAGGTAAATTCAAATACTATGGAAAAACTTGTGTTCTTGCAAAAATTTAACGAGTTCATGTCTTCTAGAGGTATTCCTCGAGACAAAGTCCTATCCTTTGCATTCGAGATATTTTCAGATGATGCCTTACATTGGTATCGCTATAGTATAGCTGTCAAGGATAGCATAAAGTCATAGGAAGAATTTTGCCAACATCTAAGGCGTGATTTTAGTCCACATAACTATAACTATAAATTAATGTCGGAAATTAGACGGCGATCTCAGGGGATAAATGAGAACATAACTACATATTTTTCTAAAATGCAAGGTTTGTTTTCTCGTTTAGATACTCCTATCAGCTAATCTGAAAAACTAGAAATATTATTAAACAATATTAGGCCATGTTACACAAATTCACTTTTAACTAATTCATTACTTACTGTGTGTAGAAGGTTCGAGAAATACCATAACCGTAGTAAAGAATTTGTGGAACCACCTAGGGCCACAGCTGATACCTTGGCTCCTGATGTAGCATATAACGGCTATTTTATCCCTAATTCAAATAAAAAATCCCCAAATAATAATTTCTCTAAAATTTATAAACCATTATTTACTAAATTTAATGCTAGTTATGAAGTAAACGCAATTAATAACTCCAATAATTTTAAACAATACTGTCCGAGCTGTAGAACTGACACTCACTCTTTAAATGGTTGCAATCGACCACGTTTTCTGATTTGTTTTAAATGTTGACTAAAGGCATATCGTTCTACGAATGTCCTACTTGTAGATCTAATGAAAAATCAAAAAAACTAAAAACTCCCGATTGGGGTAAAATAAAAATTAGGTCAAAGAATTTTTTAATTCTCATAAACGTTCCCCAATCGGAGATTCTATTAAAACATTCCTTGATACTTGGTATGGATTTCTGGAGAAATTTTGGTCTATTTCCTGACCATTTAGACTCGGTTCTAGTCCCCAACGAAAGTGAGTTCTGCGTTGCAAAATTACAGTCCGAACGTCGCTAGTCATATAATACCTTTTGAACTTCTAAAAGACGACCATAGAGCTACTGCTAACCACAGTATCTCTCAAGTTTCGAATATTTCTTACCAAAAGCGGGGTCTGGGTCGCACTTCGTTAATAACTCACTCGATAGACACTGGTGACAATCCTCCGATTCGTCAACGTTGTTATCGTATGTCTCCCGATAAATAACGTATTTTAATAAAACACATCGATGAAATGATCAAAGATGATGTGATAGAACTTTCAGAGAGTCCATGGTCTAATCCCGTCATTTTGGTACCTAAGAAAAAAAATAAAAAATGTTGAGTTACGTTTTTGTCTAGATAGTTGCAAATGAAATTACATTACTAAACAAGACGCTTATAGTCTGCCTTACACTTCGGAGATCTTGGACAACTTAAGAGACGCTAATTACCTATCAAATTTGGATATTTCTAAAAGTTTTTGGCAAATTTTAATAAAAAAAGAAGATCGGTGTAAGACCGCTTTTTATATTCCAAAGAAAGGGTTAATTCATCTCAAAAAAAATGGCAATGGGTTTATCTAACTCGAGTGCTACAACAAAAATATTAAACAAATTAAAACACGCAAATTTAACTACCAATCTCGACAAGTGTCATTTTTTTAGAGATAAATTGAAGTATTTGGGTTACGTGGCATGAAGACCGTTTGAGTACAAACGGTCTTCATGCCGACCCCGAGAAGGTTGAGTCTATCACTAATTACCTAATACCAACTTACAAAAAAGACGTCCACCGTTAATGAAACTACAGGGTTTTCTCCTTCGTTGCTAGTTTTTGGTCGTGAACTGAAATCGTGTGGTTCACACCATATTAATTCTGACCCTAATATGGTCCATGAGCCACGCGATAGCCATGGCAAATCACCTCAAAAAAGTCACCACTGGTCTATAAACTTGCTGATATGTCTAAAAAACCATTAGGCGAATAACATATTAAATATTTAAAATTAACTAATTATAATCAGTAAATTCTAACTTCTAAACTTACAGAACACCGAAGTTACCTTGCAAACAACTCCGTTCGTTCGTTCGTAGTAGACAGAACTGGTTCGTCACACAGCGTCGACTCGTAATTGCCTATAACTCACATCTATAGATAAGAATTATATACCTACTTGTTAACATTCTTAACGAGTTGTATGAATAATGCCGGCGCAGACCGACACCTGCCTACTTGACTGTTTACTCATCTTTCGCATATATTTGCCTGTATCCTAAGCCCTTCACATGCATAAACACCTTTTATGTACACCCTTTCTACTATTTCAGGGAAGTGATGGGATGCTGAGTGGACCTCATTCCAAGAAGAAGCTGACACTGGGGGGGACCTTGGAGAAGAATTTCCCCAAGCGAAAATTCTTCCCTTAAAGGGGGGGTGTGTGACGTTACACCGCTGCGAGCGCGCCGCGCGCGGCATCGGTCGCCCCCCACCAGCCTGATGTGTCGTTCCTGCGACAAGGTCGTTCTATATATACAAAGGACAAGCGTCATTTCGCCCTCTCGCTACTACGAAGAATCTCCAGGTGATGTGGCTGTCTATTAACAGCACTTGCCTTGGACCTGAAGCCTGTAACCTATAGTAAACTAAACTATTAGTATTATCTAGAATCACTTAGCCCTTTCCAACCGGCGTTCATACTTTTTATTTTTACTTGTATGACTTGTATAATATGGCTAATTAGACTTAAGGTAACGTAAAAAAAATAGTTTAAAAAATCCCATACCCCCCCCCCCCCTTTTTCCACAAAATAACCCGCACGATCGTTACGATCAGGAATAAATTGAATTGCGCACGATTGTGACTTGAAAGGAATTCAATAAGGTAATGAATACAAATTCCGGTTTAATCAACTTAGTTTAATTATTAAAATCGTACAGTAATTATATACTCCATCGCTTAACGTAGTCAATCTCTGCAGCACCAGTACAATTAGACGCCATTAAAACAGCTTTATTATCTTTCCATTTCACCAAGGATACTGAATCTCTTACAAACTGTTGATTTTCTCTACGATACATTTTGCTGTCTTTCTTGAATTTTAATGCCGTGTGCCCTGGGATTCGATTCATCATAATGGTTCCGGTACTATGAAGATTTCTTTTCTCCATTTCCTTAATAAGAGGGACAGCTGTAAAATAGCGGTCATGGTGAATGCAGCTTCCGGGTGGAATAGTTTTAAATAAATACAGGACTACAGATGGACCTAAGCCTAATGTACTATTTCCAAACATTGTTTTGGCGCCTTTATAAATCTCAAAATCTACCATGAGTCCATTGCTAGTAGTAGTCACAAAGTTTTTTAATCCTGTAGGTTGTGGCTTATTCCTTACGACCTGCCTTAGTGCACATCGACCTGTAAATGGTATCATCTGCTCGTCGATATTATAAAAGCCTGGAGCTCTTTCAAGTTTATATCAGGCTTTCCGTACTCTGTCAATGATCGGCTGTACTTTCCAAAGAGGATTAGGCGGACTATTCTGTGTTGGTGAGTCCGACTTAACAACATGCAATGAATTCCTAAGCTGAAGGAACCAATCACTGCTCATATTATTAGCAATAAGTGGTAATCTTGTGGATCCTCTCCAGTACATTGGCAAACATGGGTAGGGAATAATCCCCATAATCAAATGTATGCCAAATAATTTCTTAAATTCTGTTACTGTAGTTTTAGTTCGATTCCATTTTTACGTAGGTAGTAAACATTTGTACAATGAGCAGCCATTTCAAAAAAATCTTCATGGAAGTACTCCTAGACGTACTCCATATGTGTCCTGAGGGGGTATTTGGGTAGTTATGGTATTTAACTGCGAAGACTGATTGATCCATCCACCAGACCTACAGGTAAGTGATTTTTTATTGAGTACCTCATTGATATCCGGTGCGTGTTGTTCCCGATGAGCTGAATGTGTAGCCGATGTAGATGGTGTTCCTTCCAATTCCAGTGTGGCCGTTTCTGGTGGTAAGTCATCGCTTTCCTCTTCGACCAAACTATTAAAAAATTCTGGGTCGAACTGATCACCATCATCTTCGAAGTCTTCAATGTCAGAGACATTTCCGTCTTGTCAAAGCTCCAACACGTCTTGGTCCCTCAAAACTGCACCTTTAATTTTAAAATAAACTCATTAGCGTTAATATTAATAGTAAAAGGCAGAGACGAAAAATATGCACTTTTGGGAATTGTAAATACATTATAACCCGGATCGTCACGGTCGTGACGATGTAAGTTTAACTACCCACAACCAGAAATGAAGCTAAGTTATTACATCAAAAAATTCTCCTGCGTATTAATTGATGTTTATTCTTAACTTTGATAACAAACAATATTAGCAATATAATGAAAAATGTGATAAAAAATATCCTTACGTGATCGTGATCCACGGCCAAAATGCGCGGCCATCTTTCACAGCGTCTTTCCGACGACTGACGAGTCGAAACCTGTTCTTGTAAAATTTGAAGTCATCAACACGGCAGTGTGCGGCCGGTCGCGTTCACAAAAACAAATTAAATTTTGATACAGATTTTTTATTATTAATCGTCACGCTCGTATTGAATCGGTTGGAAAGGGGACCTGCGACCCTAAGTCGTGGTATTACTACTTGTATTTACTTTGTTGGATACATTACATGTATGAAATCATCTTGAGTGGGATCATTCGGTGTTATCCCGAGGTTATCCCGAAATTATACAGGGGAGGATCGCCCCTACGTTACATCTGCTTCAAAAAATAGGGTATCATTAAATAAGTATATATGCCAGTAATGTAACTAATGTATGAAGAACAAAGGGTTTTTTTTTAGTAAAGTTAAATAAAAAGTGCTCCTGAATTATGTAATTTAATAATGTTTCAGCTATACTTTATTCTTAAACAATCATTCATCATAAAGCGGAATCTCTAATGACGAGGTACCTTGTTTATTAAGTATGTTTATAGCCCACAGAAAGTACTTTTAACTTTAACTAAAGATATTTTTGTGTCTTTTTTTGTAAGCAGAATAAGTATTAAAATTATTATTTTCTAGGTCTTAAGAAGTGTTAAGTGCGAGTGCAACTTATTTTACACATTTTTTCGCCCGAGCGGTACTAATTGACGGCAGCTAATAGCTTAGTAACTAATAAATTATTTTTCTGAAAAATGTTTTAAAAGTTAAACATACCAAGTCTACTGTTTTGGTAATAATGAATGAGGAGAAAGTATGTATTGCGATCAAAGCTATAAACCAGGGCGGACCAATCCGATGTACGTGCTCAATTACTACATCACGTTTTTCACATTAATGCCTTGACTGACTGCCAAGCTACGAATGTTTTCTCTAAAGGCTGAAGCTTTCAGCGCTTTGAGGTATTATTTTTTACCATTAATCAAAGAAACACAAGTGTAAAAGCTCCCATTTAATGTGACACTAACGTGCGAAACATAATATGGTTATGATATTATTACGAGTATAGGGAGTGATTGAACTACATTTTAAACTGCAATATGTTTTATTGTTAATAGAAGAAGAGTCTTGCAATATTATCTACATTTTGTTAAACTACTGTTCCAAATGTTTAGCAGTGACTAAGGCAGTATCTAGTGACAACATAATTATTAGTCCCGATAGTCCCAACATCTAATATTTTATAAATTTTTTAAATATTTTTGGACATTCTCACACGACGTCATCTAGCCCAAATTAAGCTAATATAAGCTTGTGCTATGGGTTCTAGACGACTGATAAACATACTTATATATTTCTAAACACATACATTATTATACATAGAAAATACCCAAACTCCGAAACAAACATTTTGTGGATCACACAGATAATTTGATTCGAACCGGAAGTTGTTAAATTCAACCTAATGTTGTTTTGTTGATGATTTGTTGTGATAATTATCATTAAATCATTGCTCGAGGGGCTCGTGGTCTAGTGGTAACAGACAATGTTAACACATTGCAAAGTTTAAGCAACATCTAATCAGGCCGGTCTTATGATGGGTGACCATTTCTTAAGACACTGAGACCCCTCCGTGCACGTTAAGCCGTCGTCGGTCCCGGTTGTCATACTAACATCTATGGCAGTCGTTAGGGGTAGTTGGAGCCCTAAATAAAAAATCCGACCGGTCTAACTTAGATATTGCCCATGGGTTGTGGAGGTCAGATAGCAATCGCTCCACGGAAAATATCTAAGTTCAGCCGAATCGCAGTTAGACTGAAAAGCCGACCCCAACTGCTTTTCCCAAAGCAGTTGGGGTCGGCTTTTCAGTCTCGGTGGATGGAATTATCGTTAAAACATTGGTTCTTGTAATTAGAGCGTAGCGAGCGAAGCTCTCATGGTGCAAGAAAGTTAATCCTTTCTTATGCGAGATCTCTGTCAATACTATACCGATTTCAACAATTTATATATCAAATTAAACTAGATTTTACTGACATCATTGTAACGGAGCCCAAATGTGCAATTTTGGCCCTCAAAAATTTTTTTGGAAAAAAAAAAATTTTACACAGATATGTGATGCTTGTTGCGCTCTAATATGCTGCCGCGAAGCAGGATGGCGACCTAGTTATTTGGATTTTAGAATAAAACTTTCTCAATTTTGACAAGGATTCACAATTTAATTGAACCTCAATTTTTACAGACCAATAGGTGAAATAAATTGTAAATTGTATCGCTGTAATTATTCAAAAGTACATAACAATTCTTAGTGATAAATGAAAACGTGTTTAAGGGCTTCATCAACATCTCCAGAGCCAAGGGCATCCTCACCTCCACGCGGTGCACCTATTGACAGACATACGAGCCTCACGCTAGAATGCTCAAGGTGCCCCAAAACAGCAATAAACGGCTTGCGCCCTATTACGTAGAACCAACAGTAACGGGCGAAATGTGTGCGTACTGAAATACACTTTCGAGAATAAAGTTGTGTGAATGAAAATTTATCAGGTATTAAAAATAACATTTTTAGATTTCTTTGGGGTTTTTGTTTTGCTAATTCCTACTACAAACTATAAAAGAATTAAAAAGCTATTTGCGCTCTCCTTTTAGGTGGTGCGGTGATTCAAAAGTTTTTTTCATCTGTACAGTCTCTTTATACCTATCATTTTGGGATACACTAATATTTAGCTTCGTTAAAGGCACAGCGAATGGTGAGAACCCTAATGAAATTTCCTTTAAAAATCTCGTGTACAGATATCATTCATCATCATAATCAATATCTTTTGCTTTTCCACTTGTCCCTTATTACGTGGAACCAACTAAATTACTGACAAATTAAGGGCGTGTAATGCACCTCTGCCTACTCCTTCGGGGTTACAGGCGTGATGTATATGTGTTTGTCTCTTTTTACTCTACAAAATACTATGCCAAAAATTTCAAGTTTTATTATCCCCTATCGGCAAATCTTGATCTCTATCTATGTAGATAAAAACCAGCCAAGTGCGAGTCGGACTCGCGCAACAAAGGGTTCCGTACCAATACGGTAAAAACACGTTTCTTTTATTGGAGCACCAGAAATACATTACTGTTAAAATGTGTTGTTAAACTGACCTTAAGTCCAACAAGCACTCTATCCATCGCATTCAAATTTGAAATTGTCCTGTCATTCACGAGACTCCCTGAAATTGGTAAGTTGGTAAAGATAGCATCATTCGGTAGGTCTCTAAATTATTTGTAATCACAATGAATGGAAATGTAGCATTCTTTACGTGTATAAACCATACAAAACAAACCTAATATAGAACGAATAATATTGAATAGATTCTGTATGCCCGCACAAATATTTCCCATGTTCAACATCTTTACGGCCAGTCACAGAGGGCTATATACAAGACCGTATTCTCATATTTTCCCTTCATCGAGTGCTTGTTGCCATACTACGTATTTGGGTCGCGCTAGGAAATTGAATCAGGCAAGCAAGACCGAATAATACCCGATAAACTGCTTGGACAAATGTCCACAGTTTACAACCAACATACACAAGAGGAATGTATAAGCAATCTGAGTCCACAAACAACGTACGGTTACTTCGCTCTACCTACAATATTTACTTACACTTCTATTGGCACTGTCGTAGTTGTGCATAGAATAACTAAGTAGGTAGCAAATAATACAAATTAAAGTTAAAGTTAAAAGTTGACGTGAACAACTGAAACTGACGATGTTTTTAAATGTGTGCTCACAATGAAGATTTCTCTACTTCAAATATGGAAAGCATGTCATGGAAATCATGTGAAAGTTCATTTAAATATCAACCTGTTTGCTTTTCCTTACGTCTTTAATACTTTGAGAAAATATTTACCAACATTTGAAACTTGAGGACAGAATGCTTCATTAATGAATGTTTAGTTAAATAATATTCAAAGCCTTCCCTAAACTTTTGTTTATGAATGAAAATGACATCACTTTGGTAATCGTATTAACAAAATTGTTAGAATAGAATTAACAATACACATTTTAGGTTTTTATATAGTAATGGCTTAAAATTCATGCTGCAGAAATACAAATTCATTTGAGATGTAATATTATTCTATACACTTTTGTGAACGAGGAATTATGCCAAGCAATTTACAGAAATTAATAGACACTATTTTGGTTTCTAAAAAAAATATTCATAAAAAAATGTCCAAAAGATATATATTGTTTTGAAATGTTACCACGTTATTTTTACTAAAACTATTCTAAAAATCGTAGCCTCTTTTATACGTAATGAGTTGCCTGTCAAGTGTATAGTTGACAACTCTGACAAGCAAGTTACACTGTGTACACAGTTAATTTAGTAATAAGTTACAGGTTCTATAATTCACCGAGCAAGATAAAATAAAAATAAAATAAAATAACGTTTATTATCTTTGAAATTTTCAGAAAATTATTTAGATTCGTCAGAAGTTGGTGTGACTCTACCGAGGGTTCCAAAATGCAACGAGACTGAGAAGAGCCCTCAAGAAACTCAGCTCGGCTTTTTTCAAAATATTTCATCTTAAATCTAATACAGAGTTATTTAGAAAGGAGCAATTCGTTACGTTGTTACAACCAGGCCGCCTTGTCATCTAAGAAATCATTAATACTATAATAAGCTTTATGGCACAATTTACTTTTTATTAGTTTTTTAAATTTATTGTCAAGTCATCATTCACCGAGCCTTTTCCCAACGTAGTTGGGGTCGGCTTTCCAGTCTAACTGCGTATCGGCTGAACTTCGATATTTTCCGTGAAGCGACTGCCATCTGACCTCCACAAACCATGGGCGATATCGAAGTTCTGTAGTTAGACCGGTCGTTTGATTTAGGGCTCTAAATACCCCTAACGACTGCCATAGATGTTTGTATGACAACCAGGGCCGACGGCATAACGTGCTCTCCAAGGCACGGAGTGCGCAAGTAAATAAATTGACTAAATAAATTAGATTTTTTTCTATTATTCGATTTAGTAGGTGGTCGTTACTTACCACAGGCAAAAATTATTTTGACATTAGTAAATTATTTTGACACACTTCACTTCATCCGAAAGAACCATTTTCAAATGGTAATTTATGTACTTATATAGATTATAAAAATACTAAATTTTTATATTCTGGGGGCACGGCCGTGCCCCCGCCAAGTCGAGCGCGAAGCAAACACTGCCGTACCATCCTTTACTGGAACCATTTCGTCGCGTTCAGGCCCCTATTTGAGAACCTCTGGATAAGACCAGAACGCAGAAATAATTTTCGTGATCCAGTAAGCTATAATCACATATATTGGATAGAAACAGGCGTTACTTGGCGAAAATCCATGACAAAACAATGGTAAGTAAAATGTTTTTAAGAAAAAACCTTTTAAATTTATATAATAGCATTAATTTTTCGCAGAATTAAAAGGACAACAAAACGTCGACAATTGTTTCGCCTCTAAACGAGGCATTATCAAGACTGTCTCAGAGAGAACAGCAAAATTCGTGGTTGGAACGTTTTTGCTTATAAGTAAACGCGTGCAAATTTCATTATCGCGATGTAGGATTCTTTACAATAACTAATGTGGGTAGAAACCTCAGATCATGCTAACTAAGTTCCAAAAATAGGTATTCACCAATACTTGACCTTATCTGTTTGATTTAATTACTATCTTTTGATAAGTTGCGTAGAAACCCAAATGACACACACAAACCAACAACAATTAATGTGTCCGTCTGTTCGTAAATAGATTAAGTAAGGGAGATGTGTGAAAATCTACTTGCTCGTTGAGTACGGTGTCCGCATCTCTTCTAATTATTTCTAGCCTTTCCCAAACACTTAACTTGAACCCTTTCTCACATAAACGTAAAACTTTAAAAGTGTTACTATTGTTCAAGGAATGACCAGTGTCAAGAAGATGCTTCGCGAAGAGAGACTTATCAGGACAAGCATTGCGGGACGCCGCTCTATGTTCCTTATATCTAATATCGAAGGACCTGCCAGTCTGTCCCACATACTTCAAACCACATTCATCACAACTCAACAAATAAACACCTGATCTGCGTGAGACCGACACCGAATCCTTGCCATTACATAGCTCCCTCAAGGTGTTCTGCGTTCTAAAAGCAACAAATATACTACTTTCCCTCATGATCTTAGCTATACTCAACGAGACGGGGCCCACGAACGGCAAACAGGCCGTATACTTCCTAGGTGGATCTTGAATCGGATATAATAAATGAAAACTAGCCTTTCTGCGTTTTTTATTTAATAATGAGTGGACCATTCCTACGTCATAGCCATTACTTTGTGCCATGTAGCAAATGATGGACAATTCCTCACCAAATGCCTGTGGGCTCATTGGTACCGCCAGTAACCTGCTCAGTAAGCTGTGGAAAGCTGCCATTTTATGTTGCCATGGGTGATTGGATGAGTAAGGAATAACTGTGTCTGTAACTGTTGGTTTCCTATAGATACGGAACTCATGAACACCGTTCCTTCTAGTAATTGAAAGGTCCAAGAAATTGAGAGTGGAATCTGTCTCCAACTCTAGTGAAAAATCAATTCTAGGGTGTACCGAGATCAACTTGGAGACAAGGACGCCGAGAAGAGATGCGGACACCGTACTCAACGAGCAAGTAGATTTTCACACATCTCCCTTACTTAATCTATTTACGAACAGACGGACACATTAATTGTTGTTGGTTTGTGTGTGTCATTTGGGTTTCTACGCAACTTATCAAAAGATAGTAATTAAATCAAACAGATAAGGTCAAGTATTGGTGAATACCTATTTTTGGAACTTAGTTAGCATGATCTGAGGTTTCTACCCACATTAGTTATTGTAAAGAATCCTACATCGCGATAATGAAATTTGCACGCGTTTACTGATAAGCAAAAACGTTCCAACCACGAATTTTGCTGTTCTCTCTGAGACAGTCTTGATAATGCCTCGTTTAGAGGCGAAACAATTGTCGACGTTTTGTTGTCCTTTTAATTCTGCGAAAAATTAATGCTATTATATAAATTTAAAAGGTTTTTTCTTAAAAACATTTTACTTACCATTGTTTTATAATCACATACTTAAAATCCAAAATTTCAAGTCTTTAGGTCATTTAATTCCGAAGTTAAGCGAAAGCAAATTTTCGCATTTATGACACTCACTCACTCATGATCATCAGAATAGAACTAGTACTTCCCATAAACTCAGAGAGCTGAAATTTGGTACAGAGTTAGGGTTTAATAGCCACATAAAGGGAAAACTATAAAAAACTAGGATAATCGAAGATCTGGAGTACCTGGTGAGTACCTGATTAGAAAACACAAGAGCCCGACCAAACTATTAGAGATCGACATACCGCCTTTACAAAAAATATTCAACTTGGTGGGCCGCTTCATTTGATGTCAAAAATCGAAGGTCTGAAGTATCTGATGAAGAACCCTCAGCTGGTCTCAGCTGTAATTAGAGATATGGTAATGCAAAAATCCAGCGTAGTTGGGACACATCTTCTAATTTAATCTAGCCTATAGCGTCCCACTGCTGGACAAAGGCCTCCTCTTCTGCTTTTAATACGCATATAAATAAAATTAAAGAAAAACTCTGGCTTTTATACTTATACTTACAAGTTTACGAGAAGAAATAGTCGAACTTTATTCTACTCGAACATTACTGCTCAAGTCGTGGGTCGGATACGGCGGCTGGGACTGGAGGTGGCCCTGCACAAGTCCGAGGTTCTCTGTTTTCACGGACCTCGGAACGGTCCACCTGAACGTTCCAGCATAACTGTAGGAGGCGTTAACATCGGCATCAAGCCCTCGATGAAGTACCTAGGGATCGTACTTGATAGCCGAGGGAACTTCGGACCACATTTCCGAAGTTTGGTCCCCAAAGTGACGGGGCATCAGTCGCGCTTTCGCGACTCATGCCCAACCTAAAGGGTCCCAACGCTTCTTGCAGGAGACTGTACCTGGGGATCGTGCGGAGTATGGCCTTACACGGGGCTCCCGTATGGGCGGATAGATTGGCGGTCAGGGTGAACGCGACTCTGTTGAACAGACCACTGCGAACCTTGGCCGTCAAAACAATACGGGGGTACCGCACGATCTCCGGAGAGGCTGCATGTCTCTTAGCCGGGACCCCTCCATTGGACCCGGAAGCGAGAGGCCTTCCGTCATTGTTTGAATGGCACAAGGAGGCCCTGGAGAGGGACCACAGCCTGCGTCTCGAGAAATCGAGGACCAGCGGTCCAAACCAGGATCTCATGGAGACTTGGAGAGTGCGACTTGAGCAACCAAAGTGGGGAACTACCGTCATCGCGACGGTGAGTCCGATCATGGACGAGTGGCTGCAGAGGCGGCATGGTGACCTCACGCAGATCGTTACCGGGCATGGATGTTTCGGTAGCTATCTGTTTCGCATCCATCGTGAGGTCACACCCCGGTGTCAACACTGCGAGGTTTCCGACGACGACACCGCACTCCACACGTTGGTGGAGTGCTCAGCGTGGGCGAGTCAGCGCCGGGATCTCGTAGTGGGTCTGGGCGTGGATATCCTCTCGCTGGAAACCATGCTCCAAGCCATGGTCTCCAGTGCGAATAGGTCATAAGAATAGGTAATAAGTCATGCTCGCCAAGGAGGCGGCCGAGAGGGAGAGGGAGCGTACCCTCCCCGCTGAGTTTCGCAGTCAGCGGCCAGTGCACCAAAGACTCATCTTCGCCCAGGACCATCGACCTCTATGATCGGGGCCTGAGGACGGCGGGATAGCCACCCGCGCCGATCTTTCAGAAATTAAACCGTCTAAAAGAATAAATAATGAACGACGGCAAAACGAAAAACTGTTGCTACTGTATAAGAATCAGATCCGGAAAAAAAAAGAAAGATGATAAAAAACTACTATTAAAAAGAAAAAAACTGTGTCAAATAAGAAAATCTAATAAATTAAATCAATATGCCCACGTTTCTACAAAAAGAAGTGAAATCCCCCCAAAAACTTTCTGTAAAAAACTAGCCAAGTCTCGATGGAGCTACTTGTTTATCTCTAAAAAGTAATGAAATCTAGACAAAGTCGTGCCAAATCTAAGGTTCCTTACTGCGATTTCTTTATTATTATAGTTAATGTTGTGTGACTTGGCCGTTGAACATTCTTTATACGTTAGTGTGTACAAGTCAATTTTGTTTACATGTAATGTTATATTTGTTGTAACTACCTATGTTAGTTAAGCGAGATAATAGCCCATGCTGGTATTGGTAATTGGACGCTAGTGTCTCATTTTAGGCTGTTGTTGATTGTGCAACACATGCATTCAGCATTGACAATGCTGACTTCTGCTCTCTTCTTTTGGAGCGTCAAATCGACAACCGATCTAACATAAAATAAATTAAATTATGTCAAAATATAAGAATTAAAAAAAAAAACGTCCAGACGGACTTCTATCAATGATTAGAAGTCCGTCTGTACTCGAAATATTTTTTTATACTGTTTGTTTCTGGCTCGCCTATACATAAGTATTATTGAAATACGCAGCTTTATCAAGCCTACAATTGACTGGTTATTGAATCAACGTTTTCCAAGTGGCAATTTTCCATTGTCAATGGGTAGCGGTTCTGGCGACAGATTGGTGCAATGGTGTCATGGAGCACCTGGTTTTGTACCCTTGTGTACCCTACAACGGCCAAGTCACACAACATTAACTATAATAATAAAGAAATCGCAGTAAGGAACCTTAGATTTGGCACGACTTTGTCTAGATTACATTACTTTTTAGAGATAAACAAGCGCCATCGAGACTTGGCTAGTTTTTTACAGAAAGTTTTTGGTGGGATATTGCTTGACATAAAATTGTAAAATTTTGACATTCATATGTGCTCTATATGTGCCTAAACTGAATAAACGAAATTGATTCTTTGACCATCCTTTTTCTTTTTGTTAACGCATGGCTGATTCCTCACGAATACTGCACGGTGCGGGGACATCGCGCGGTTATGTATGGTTTGCACACACTAAAACCGCTGCGGTGTGCCATACTCTGCGCCTGTTCAGGGGGACCGGGAACAATTTTGCTACTTCTTCAGCGGTTTCCCTGTGCCTGCCCCAGGTGTGACGGGGCACCCGTAGGTGGCGTGATGCGGGTGGAGAGCAGATCCCGACTCTCACACCCGCTGCTATTCCCGGATGATTGCGAGCAAGAGCATTGCTCTCCCTGACTCGCTCCGCACTCTCCTTTTGCGAGACGACATCCTCGCAGAAAGACGCAACTGCGGTAAAACTTCTCTCACTGGCAACCATGAAACGGATGATAGCTGCCAGTAAGAGATCTGATCCGATGACCGCGAAAAGGGCAAGGCGCTGCGTGGTCCAAGCTGGACAGACCGCCAGCGTGTGCTGTGCCATGTCCTCGACGCAGTCGCAGTGGTGGCAGGTGAAACTCACCTCCCTACTTGGAATCTGGCACAAGTACTTACCAAAACAACCATACCCGGTAAGCACCTGCGTCAGCCGGAACGTAAACGTTTCGTGTTGCCGCCCCTCCCACTCAACAAGGATCGGTTGGAGCGCCTCCACGGTGGCAATACCTGCACGTGGAGCCTCCAACCAGGACGACAACTTCTCTAAAATTTCCAGGCGAGTGGCTTCAGGCCACCTGCGGATGACCGCGACCGGTGGCCGACAGCCGCTCGTCGTCTGGTGTTCTGTGGTTCGCCACTTCGGCGAGTACTTCAGTCTTCAACTCCAACGGGGGGGTTCCAGCCAATGCACACACTACCTCCGTCGAAACGGTGCGATAGCCACGTATGACCTTGACCACCGTAACCCTCTGGGGGCGCCAAAGACGAGCCCTATTTTGGGTGGTCAAGGTCTCTGCCCACACTAGTGCACCGTATAGTGCCATTGATCGGATAACCCCCGCGTATAGCCGACGGCAAGCAACGCTGGGTACCCCCAGGTTTGGCATAAGGCGTCCCAGGGTAGACGCAGCGCCGGAGAGCCTTGGAGCAAGCTGGATGAAGTGTTCGTCGAAGCGCCACCTTCCATCTAACAAGAGCCCCAGATATTTCATCTGGGGCCGGATCGGTACGAGGACCGAGCGTACCTCTAGACTTGCACCGCTGGGTGGACCGCGTAATGTACCCTTAGATAGTCTGCCACCAACCGTTGCAGATACCGGGGCTCCCGGTGGTATTGAAGGGCTTCTGCAATACAACTGAATGGCAGACTATTGAAGGCGTTGGCGATGTCCAATGACACCGCCAACACCACTCCACCACGGCACACTACCGTCTCGGTCCCAGCTCTCAGGCGCGAAATGGCATCGATCGTCGAACGTCCATCTCTAAAGCCGAACTGAGCGTCCGACAGATCGGGCCCCGTCTCATTTAGGTGCCGGAGGAGACGGGCAGCTATAACACTCTCCAGTGTTAACCATTATGATGTAAGCTAATAAAAAACGATCTGTAGTAAAGTTCAAATGTTCGGAAGTGAAATCCTGTTAACTATGAAAGGAAAAATACATATTTTTTACAGAACATACCTATTTACATTACAATGAAAACGGACCCGTTACGAGCTGTATCAGATATGCGACGAGTGCATATTGAATTTATCTACATAAACATTGCAAAAGTCTTTGTTTTACATACATATAATAATCACACCTACTTCCCCAAATATAAAAGGCAGTGGTGAATTACACACCCATATTTTGCCTTTGTTGGGCCTCCATATCAGAAGGGCATCGAGTAGGTACCATAGAAAGTAGAAAATTAAAAAAAATAAAGGTTTGGTACACATAACGATTAAGGAAACCGTTCTGGATACCGAACCCGAAATTGCAACAGCAATGCCGACGTTGCCTACTTATAACCACTACAGTACGGGCTTTGTTTTACATAATAATGTTTTGAGTGGCCCTTAGAATTTGACCACTTCATAGTTTTTCCAACCGATTTATTACTCACCGAATAAATAGGTACCTAAATGTTTGTCATTAAACAACAGTTATAAATAACTATTATAGAAGTTTAATCAATGAATTTTACCTAAACTTTAGTGCTTTGACGTTAACCTAAAAATTCACACCTATCCAAGTTCTTTATTTATTTATTTTGTATGTTTTTATTTATTTACACATAACAGATTACAACCTAAAAAATACAAATCAGAAAAGTCAGAATCCAGGTTGCATTCCAAAAGAACGTGTAAACAAAAGAAGTTAAATTAAGGAGGAGTTGATATAAACATACAAGTATTAATAAATTAAAAAAAAAAATTAATTAAAAAAAAAAAAAGAAAAAGAAAAACAGTATCTTAAACTCAAGTCTATATACAATATTATATTCGTTAAAGTACATAAGATGTTGCTGTTAGTATTATTATCTTATAATACCTACCTACTTATCTTTAACAATGCTGCAAGACAAACGGCAAATGAACTCGGTCATGTGTGGAGATAATAAATCTAACTGCGGCTCCGTCGAGTTACTTCCAAGATATCCAATGTACTGTGCTCTGATTATCTACATACGTGCTGACTTGACTTATGTGCATATCGATAAAATATCATAGAATAAAGGCAACGTATTATTCCAGTCACGGGAAAAAAGGGACTAAAGTTTACAAGGGTGAATTTACCGGTGGTTTCATACACTTTGAATTAAAAAAGATCTAAAACATTTTTACATGTCAATGACTCTGATTGTGATGTTTTACTTTTTCGAATAGCGAGCGATAATGAATGTTTATCCATACATTTTGAAAGCTTTTTAAGCTGGGTTTTAAACTGGTCTGACTTTTGCGTTACGTTTTATGTTCTTTACAATGTAATATTTAATTCGTCCTGGGTTATTTTGTTTCATTAGTTCACTCAAACACTTCTTTGTTTACGACAAAACCGTTTGCTACCTTTTTATTCAATACCGCGAGACCGCGGCCGCTACCATTGCTGCGGGCGTCTCTGGTGACACTGAAGACATTTCCAGTGGTGCCCGGCGGACTTTGGCCACCGGTGTGGCCTCTTCGGGGGTTAGGTCGGAATGAAAATCCCGCGTCGTTGGGGTTGGGTTTTATCCCGCGTCGATGAGTGAATCTGGTAGCGTGCTGTGGGGAAGAGGCCCCGCAGCACGCAATCCTTCTAGCCTGCTTCTGTAAGGACGGCGAGCAGTTACCCCGCCGTCCTCAGGCCCCGATCAGGGAGGTCGATGGTCCTAGGCGTAGTCGTAGAGTCTGCGACGTCCTGGCCGCTGACTGCGGAACTCAGCGGGGAGGGTACGCTCCCTCTCCCTCTCGGCCGCCTCCTTCGCGAGCATGACTTGCTCACAGAAGGACACTGCCACGTTCCTCCTACTCGCGCTGGAGACCATGGCTTGGAGCATGGTTTCCAGCGAGAGGATATCCACACCCAGACCCACTACGAGGTCCCGGCGCTGCCTCGCCTACGCTGAGCACTCCAACAAAGTGTGGAGTGCGGTGTCGTCGTCCGAAACCTCGCAGTGTTGACATCAAGGTGTGACCTCCCGATGGATGCGAAACAGATAGCCACCGAAGCATCCGTGCCCGGTAACAATCTGCGTCGCACGATACGTGAGGTCACCCATGCCCGGTAACGATCTGCGTCACACAATATGTGAGGTCATCATGCCGCCTCTGCAGCCACTCGTCCATGATCGGTCTCACTGCCGCGATGACGGTTGTTCCCCGAATTGGTTGCTCAAGTCGCACCCTCCAAGTCTCCATGAGATTCTGGCGGAGTTGGGACCGTTGGTCCTCGATTTCTCGAGTCGCAGGCCTGTGGTCCCTCTCCAGTGCCTCCTTGTGCCATTGAAATAATGATGCAAGGGCTCTCGCTTCCAGGTCCCATGGAGGGGTCCCGGCTAAGAGACATGCAGCCTCTCCGGAGATCGTGCGGTACCCCCGTATGGTTTTGACGGCCAAAGTTCACCGTTTGCTACCTGGGCTACGCAGATTCAACAAAATTTATCTTTGCTGACAAACTGAAGAATTTTTTCAATCATACACGAATGTTCTTCTTAGAAATTAGCTGCAATTGTGTGGTTAACATTACTCATTACTAATCTCCACACACCAAAAACACGTTAGCGATAGATTTGGTCATTTAGTTTTTTCAAAAAAATAAAATTTTACATTTTTATATTTATAGAGAGTAAAAAAGTCATAATTCGTAGAACTATCGTACTCATTATTTTCTTAGAAATAAGATTCAGAATTTCTATCTGTGTTACCTACTACTACTATCCTTGAAATTAAAGGCTAAAGCCAACCTTGACCCTTGATGAGTGTACACTTTGTTGTTAAATGATGACCAACGAACCATTACTGCTCCCAAATTAGTACCTATATAGCAACGGGCAAATAATTACAAACGGATAGACCCTTCCTCCTCCATAATATGCCGGAGGTAAGGTCATCATAAGTAATTAAACCATGACGTCGTATTGTAACCCTGTCCATACTATGAATTAAGATATTAATAATATAATCCGAAATACATTTTGGTCTAATAAAGAATAGTTTAAGTACACAATATTTTATAATACTATTGGATTTAGGGGAACTTTAACCGAAAAGCGATCGCCGGTTTCGCGCTGAGAGAAAGTTTCATCTGTCAAATGAAAAAAGCATTGCCAACCGAACAGTAAAAACTCTTCGATCGGAAACCGTATAAAACCATCTTTACTAAACAAGTGTAAAAAAATCGGAATGAAATAATCACAATGTACAAGTTTTGAGTTCTTGAACTAGTGGTGTCTGAGTCAGTTGGCAGAACGTTAGTCATGAAAATGAAACAGTCACGGATGCATATTGAAAACTATAAAACGAAACATAATTAAGAAACATAAACACAACAACTTTGAAACATAAATATGTGTTTGTTCAGGGCTCGTGGTCTAGTGGTAACCGACTATGTTAACACATTGCAAACGTTAAGCAACATTTAGCCAGACCGGTCTTTAGTTTGGGTAACCATTTCTGAAGACATTGAGACCCCTCCGTGCCTCGGAGAGCTCGTTAAGCCGTCGGTTCCGGTTGTTATACAAACATAATACAGTAGTCGTCAGGGGTAGAAGGAGCCCTAAAACAAAATCCGACCAGTATAACTATAGAACTTCGATATCGCCCATGGGTTGTGGAATAAATATCGAAGTTCAGCCGAATCGCAGTTAGACTGTAAGCGGACCCCAATTGCGTTGGGAAGAGGCGCGGTGGATGATTATCATGTGTTTTGTCCAATAAAATTACAAATATTTACAAAAATAAAGTTTTAAATTCAATAGTGATGATATACCTACATGTACGACTCGAGATCCTAGTCACGACGTTTTCAGGCATCTGTGCCTCAATGTGCACGTTCACTAGACGTGAATTTTATTCTACGCATCCGATATCATAGGAGAATTGAAAATACATTTATTTCATAGCACCCGACCCGGTTCATATCGCCGAGTTGCATTCAATACCGTTTTATATTTTGTTTTATTACTTCCTCGCGTATTAATATCGTATACCTAACTTCACTAGAATGCGAATTAAACCTTTCTGCATTGAACGGAAAACTTTCAGTGAAGAATTGAATGTGGAAAATGTATGGTTGTTTTTAAGAAACAAACTTATTACGTCGGACACAACCACGATCTAAAACGTAAATCCAGTTTAAATTTTTATAATCTGTCACGAAATAGTTTAGAAGCAAACATTTAGATTCGGATTAAAGAAATAATTATTATGTATTGATTTTCTTTTATACTTGATGTTCTCTAAAGGAAGGAGGTAAGATATTTTGCCTACTATTATACCTACGGCAAGAGAGCAGATCACAAAACTAAACAGGTTACGAGAAGCTCCAATTTTGCATGAAATAAACTTACATGAACGCATCTAACAGCAAGGATTGTAATATTTTCCAAACGACTGAAAATAATTGTATGAAGGTCTATATAACTCAATTTATCCCGTCCGAATCAGTGAGTGCACCGCGCTATGAGCGCAAATGAAGATCAAAGAACAACATTCACCGCAACCACCTACGGCGCTCAAGAACAAATAAATTGCTCGATATTTCATACAAGAATGTTTCCTAAAATTGTAAAGAGTAACCGTTTCAAACCGCTATTGCAACGTAGGTACCTACTACTAACACACACGAAGGCATAGATTTTACATTCACATTTTGTGACACAGATTTTGTCACACAATGTTTGTTGGTATAAAGGTATGTAGGTGTATGTAGGTAATAAAGGTTTTTAGATAATTTTTCAAGACTGATGGATCGATGTATTTGCTATCTATCAGTTATTTTGATTGCAAATGTAGAGGGCTTATGTCCCAGAGCTGTTAGCGGGGTCATTTGATTTTGGCATCGACAAAAAGGTGCGAAGAAAACACAAGTTCTTTTTGTAACATTAAAATTTGGTTCTTTGACTACAAGAACACATTATACAAAACATTATTTTGTACAACATTTGCTTAACAATAATAGTAGAAGAAACTAAAAACGAAATAAAAGAAAAATGAGACATTCTTGATGAAAAACAACTTAATAAAGGCGTAAAGCGGATGTATTTCTATGAGACTATAAGTGAAACATGTGTAGATTTCCCCGGAGTTCTTAAGCCTTATAAAAGTAGGTACCTTTGCAGATAGAAAGTTTTTTTTCCCTTAGGAACTGACTTCGTCCCGACTAAACTTAGTTTAGTGACAATAATGTAGTGGATATTACAGAAAAAAATTCTTATCCGTACTTATAATAAGTAAGGTACAAGTATAAATTCTTATGTGATTTTCGAGACGGATTTGTCTAAAATTTTATTGGTTATTTTGTAATGTAAATATTTTAGTATATAATTATGTATATTGTAATTCTTATTGTAAATAAATATGTTCCTATCATGTATGTAATATAGGTTAGGGATTAGATTGAACGAGTTTTACACATAATAGTGACATGTGAGTATGAAACAAGCAAGGGGAAGCTACTACTTCTGGCATAAATATTGATCTATTTTTGTAAAGCAATTAGTGTGCTTTTTCTTGTACTGTATTATTTTTAGTATTTCTAGATATGTCTTTGTTGCTAATCACGGCTTATCATGTAACCGATGTAGATAACATTTGGTAGGGTACACAGGGGCTAATATTCTCACAAAAGTTTTAGGCTGGTTTAGGCTATCTTTCTTTCTTCTATTCCAAGAAAAACTGCCTTGCTTAAAATGCTAAAACATATTGCTACATGCTAAAAAATATTAGATAGTAATTTCATTATGAAGAACCAACATTCATTTACATTATTCCAAGCACATTTTTTATTGTTACTATAAGCTAAAACCGCTAATAGTTGTATTGTACACTACGAAATTCCAACAATCGCAAGTATAAATTAATAATTATGTAGGCAACTATCGTAAGTTCGCCAGAGAATTTATGTCGTATCCAAACCGCTTTCTTATCTGCGTGTGAAGTTACAAAATAATGTAGTTTTCATTTTACAAAAAAATAACTATCCTAGTAATTGTTGGTCGCATTCTATTAAAGAAAAAAATAAATAATTTCACGTCTTTTGATTCAAAGAGCTTTTGAAGACGTTTAGAGCCTTGTATGTATAAATTCTGATGCGTCTTAAACAGGCGTAATATTTATATGATCAAAGCGTTTTCCTCCCACACAGTTTCCCCATATTTACCGAGGAAATAAAATCAAACAAACCAAAAAACAAAATGTTATAAAAGAAAAATAAAAATTCAAATCAATTCAAAAAGTTCAGTATCCTTGAGACAAGCTATTAGGTACATAGCTTGTCTCAAGGATATTTATCAAATTTAATGGAAAGTTTTGTTTGTGAGGCTTCTGTAAAGACATGGGCTCAATAGTCGAAAGCTACATTTACGTAAATGAGTATTTCGATGTTTTGTGGGTAAGGCAAATAGGCACGGGTATGAATGAGGTAGACATATTCAGTCTTATTAATAAAAAAGACCTAATCAATGGATACTCTTATGTTTACACCGAAATAGTTAGTTCTAAATGTAATTGTGATTAAGTGTGACGTAACAACCTTATTAATAAACTCAAAGCAACATTGAAGAACCTATACATTATTTACAGCTCGAATTACGCGTTCCTTGTGGCAAGTGTCGAAAAAAAACGCAATGTATGCTAAAATAACAAGTAACCAGTCGCGAGTTGTCAAATGAAACGTCACTCAACTGTCATCGTTACGTACTTCTGTGTCAAACGTGTTATTTTTGTTTCATTGTCCATGAATCGTGGGATATTGTTAATATCTACATATTTTAGATAATTTATTTTACAAGATGGCTCACAAACGTAAAAGATTTGTGCACTGGAATAAAAACGAATGAAGAAAAGTGTGTACGAAGATTTATTTCAATTTAAAATGATACAGAGCAAGATTACAGAAATTGGTAAGTAGCAGGCACGTCTTATTATGAAAGATTATTCTCAAAATACGTATAAGTCTTTAAAAGCGAACCCCAATAAGGCGAAAGGCAACGCATGGTTTGAAGTACATAAAAGAAAGTACCTAATTAACCTCACAATTATAGTAGTTGCGTGTAGTTTGTCAGTTTACTTTACTGCTAATAAAACAAGTTAATGAACAAGGTAAGGCTAAATGTAAGTTATTCCTATGAACAACTAATTATTATTTGTACATTACAACATTGCACTTACTTCATGAGATAAAAAATAACTGGATTGTGGGATATACATAAAGGATCTTTAATATTTTTTATCACAGAGAGTGTTATTATGTATTTTAAGACCGTTATTGTGATAGGAATTATCACAAATTAAAGTATTGATGATAATGCTACTTTGTTTCAGATTTAAAGAACTGAACTTGAGAACCCGAGACTTGAGTCAGCTGCAGATATAATGGAAGGGAATGATAATGAATGCAAGAAAGCACCTGGTAGCTACAAAAGGGAAACTATTAAAACTGGTGGTGGATCTAATGTTCAAGTCCCATTCAAGCCGATGTTGAGGTAGCCAACTTATGAAATCCAGCAGAGTTAATTAGTGATGAGAATAAATATGATTCCGATGGACCTTGCCTGGTGTGTTTTAAACGTCATCTATCTACATTTAGTCAGGCGCATACAAATGATACGACAGTCTAAAGACATACTATCGGTTCATTAAAATATATTATATTGGAAGTGCGCATTGCAACAAACCTGTCTAATATACACATGGTGCCTTGACCACTGTGTTTGGCTCATCGTAGAGAAAACAGTTTTGTTTAAGTCGTAAGCCAGATTTGTCTATGTGAGACAAATTCAGGCAAGGAATGGAATAAACCCTAGTACAAAAAACCATAATAGGCCCTGTACCTTAGCCCATGGTGACATTATAGATAATAATATACATATTTATTTAGTAAATATGTGTAATATGGAAAATATGTAGATAATAATATTGTTCATTGTTTTATACTATACATTGTGTTACACAAGAGACGCATGGAGATAGCTGAATATAGAAATAGAAATTTAAAGAGAAGAACTCAGATGTGCACAACTGGAATGAAGCTCAAGAAATTTTATAAAAATCCTTAAAACTTATGTTAAATTATAAAATAAAACCTTATTGTAAAGCTTGATATTTTATTTAGTTATAAGTATGTCTTTATGCAACTTCAATATTTTACGTGGAGCGACTGCCATCTCACCTCCACAACCTATGGGCTGTATCGAAGTACTGCAGTTAGACCGGTTGGATTTCGATTTAAGGCTCCAATACCCGTAACGAATACCATAGATGTTCGTATGACAACGGGGACCGAGGCGATAACGTGCTCTCCTAGGCACATTTGTATTTAGTCTTACTTACACCTAATTATTACAAAATTTTTATTAATAAAAGCTGCTCGTACGGAATTAGTAATTTTTGATTTCTTGGTCCTGATAATTAAATAAGGTTTTCAACGTCTTCTAACTCATATGTTACCCTCAAATTATCAACTAAATAAATTATTTACATTTTCTACGGTTAATGAACAAGTAATCACGACATCCGTAATATATATTTTCCGGAGGTAATAGGAAGCCTTGAGCCGCTAGTCCAGCGCCGAACAATCGCTTTCCTGGCCGCATTCTACCGTATTTACGGCGAGTGTTCTGAAGAGCTCTTCAACCTGATCCCACCCTCTCCCTTCCGATCCCGAACAACTCGTGCCGGGCAGAGATGCCACTCCCACTCAGGGGATAGCATGTTCGCGAGAACCGAAAGTTTTAACGTTCGTTTCTCTGCCGAACGATGGTGGCCTGCACCGTGTTTCCTCCCACATATAATCCTGGGTACTTTCAGCGGAGCGTGAAGAGGCACATCAGTAGGTCGTCAAGTTGAGGTCATAATACTATAGAGAGTGGCCCACAATCGCTAGACGTCGTCACGACTTACCACCAGGCGGGCGACGTCAATTTAGCGAAATCAAAATAAAAAAAGGCATAAAATCGGCTAGAAATAAAAATACAAATGAGAAATTCATATCAGATGTTTAGTTTAGTCATACGCACAAGTTATACTAGGGGACGGTTGGGATTAAATTTTACTGCGAATCAAAAATCGAAATAGCTTACTTCCTTGCTACCCGACATTTATTGATAATGAATTTGGTTACTTCAAACTTAAAATTCGATGTAAAGTTTACTCTTTGTTTATGAATAAGGTTGATTTTGTTTACACATAAGTTCCTAGTGACTGTGACAGAGTTCATACTACTACAGTCGCCAACGCTTACAGGTAAAATTTCTTCCGTATAAACGGAAGAAATTTTACCTGTTTGTATTTTATATTGAATTCTTTTCAGTAAATATTAAGATAGAAGTGATAAATCACAAAATCTTAAATATCATCGTCAGGACTCGAACCCACGGCCTTTCCCTAACAAGGGTAATGCTCTGAACACTGAGCTACGATGACCAATACTGACGTCATCCAATCTTTGCTTCATATAAAACTTCTAGATCGTGCTATTGAGGTTATCTTTTCAGTAATATAGAAAAGTGCTTGAAAATGGCAAAGTTAAGAACATTATACTATTATATAAGAGTGCATTACTAGACAAATTGTTCTTGCTATGTTTCTAGCGCGCAGATAAAATCTCAATAAAGCTGTATATAACTTTATATTAAGAAAACGCTAAAAACTATTTTCCTAACATAGAGCTCTTGCGTTCTGTAAAATGTTTCATACAAAAACGTAATGATGGGGATTAATATTCACGTACTTAAGTACCTACTTTACTGTTTCTCTAATCTCAACTGTTTCTGCAGCGTAATATTCGAGTATACACCTGCAAAGCCAGAGCCTCGGATTTGATCCCTAAAATGGGACAAATAGTCCTACCTAAAATACCTATTTGTACCAGAGTTAAAGTGATATCTGTGAATAATATGAATTTCTAATGATACTTATTTACAAACAAAAAGTATACAAGTAGGTATTCCTAACAATTATCTAGTATTTTCTTAGTTTTTTTTAGACTGCCTCGGTGACGCAGCTATGCGACTGCCGTCCCTGAGGTCCCAGACTCGATTCCGATCAAATTATTTGTGTGATCCACAAATATTTGTTTCGGAGTTTGGGTATTTTCTATATATAATATGTATGTATTTGGAAATATTTAAGTATGTTTATCAGTCATCTAGATCCCATAGCACAAACTTATATATCGCACCTTTAATAAAAAAACGAAACAACTCAAATTTTACATTTTGTGAGAAAATGCATTTAAAGTTTTATGCGTTGGCAGAGCACACTTAAAAAATCTTATTTTAAATATTTGAAAGCTTTATGTTAATTCTACAGACTTTAATAGATAATTTAATTAATTAGCTAGCAGATTATGTTAGTAATTTTGTTTATTATAATTGGAAATTGTGATAAAATAAAGTTCATAGTTAATTCACTTTATTACAAAACGTTATTTATACTAAAATGTCTCAATTGTAATTATTGGAGTTTTATCTTGTTAATGTTTTAGCCAAAATGTAACTTTTAGACTTAATTTAGCATTGAAGTAAAAAGCAACAAATTTGATGGAATTATACTAAATTGATGCGTTTATTTTTTTAATATAGACCTACTAAGAATCAATATTATTAGTAAAAAAACACGATTATTTTAAAGTATTCTTTATTTTGGATTTAATACACAAAAAAAAAATTTAACGCTTATCTTCTAAACAATGGGTAACCTCTTTCTAATTTTAAATATTAGAGATACTAGCAGGTAACAATTGTATATTCAGTCTTTAGTAATTACTTAAGTACTTAAATTATTTAATTACAATTAAACAACAAAAATAATAGATAAATTTGCGCTTAGCTTGAAAGCATTATTTAACATAGGGTAACTCTTTCTATAAATGTTAATATACTTTTAATTTTAGTGATACAAGTAGGTAATAGTAATGTATTAAGTCTTTAATAATTAAGTGGATATCGTAAAATTATCATTGTTGGTTTGTTAAACTAGAAGTTAAGAAAATTAACAAAATAAACTCTAGATGACGTTATTACTAATGAAAATAATGATTATTGAAGTATGGTATTATAAAAGCCTGAGCAATATGCGGGAATCAAAGCTTTTGAGATAAGTTCTCTTAAATCTTTCTTTTTATTTATACAAGAGCCTTTGGGTATAAACTCCTTGAAGTGTTACTTCCGTTGTAGGTTTCATTTTCTTCCTTTTATTTCTAAGGTTTACTTCTTTGTAATTTTCATCTTTATATGATGTTTTATAAAAAAATGAGGTAACATTATCTTTCTCCACGTTTATCATTTTAATTTCGTTCCAATTAACGTTTTCTCCTTCTGTGTTTGTTGAAAAATTATATCCCCAATCTTCTTGTAACGCTTTTAAATCATAAAATGGATCAACATTCATTTCAAGTACGTTTAAAGCTGGTTTAGATTTTTTGGAATTCTTAATTAAAGTTTTATATTGGTCAGGCGTATATATAGGGCCAGAATTCAAATTTCTTTTTATTTCTTTCTCAATGAGACTATGAATACTATCGGCTTCGTTCTGGGTATGACTCCGAATTAAAAACTTATGTGTAATGTTCCTTATATTTAGTGTTTGCATGGCGTATAAATATAGGCAGGCTATATATTTATTTTTATTTTGCCCACAGCAGTTGTCCGAGTAAAATATAACTCCTTTCATAGTACTATCTTGTTCACTCAAAGTTTTCAGGTATTTCCATACACATGAGCCGATTTCAATAGCACCGCGTTTTGCATCACACTCGGTCCAAAAATAGCAATAAACATTTTCGTAGGCAACTTTAAATTCATTTGGTGTCAATTCTGTTAATGTTAAATTATAGCAATTAAGTTTAGATTTATAGTAGAACGAAGAAGTTGTACCACGTGGACATTGCAACACCGCCTCTAAATCATACACAGCCATTTTAACGTCGTTATTAATTTTTCGCGATCATTTAGCTTTTCTGCTCTGCTTAAATTCTTCTCATCTATGTGTATTTTATATTTGTATTCCAGAGCTGTTTTTTGGTCACCAATAGAATTATTATAAGCAGAACATAGATCGCATTGATCCTTTTTCGGTTGAAAAAACCCGATGTTAAATTCAGTTGTAAATATTTTATAGTATGTTATGTATGTACCCACTTCTTTATTGTTTTGTTGCCTCTCTAATTTAAAATCTTTATATAAATCTTTAATTGTTTTATTGCCTTCTATGTACTGTTTTGATGTCGATGCTCTTAAATAATGTGATTCAATTCTTGGAATTGAATTGATATGATCAATAACAGCAGTTCGTAGTTCGGGATTTATTTTTCTATGGTTTCTGTGTTTTCCTCTAGAATCTTCAAATGCAAACCCATTTTCACGTACCTTAGTTTGTACTGTGTAAATCATACGATCAGAGATGTCTAAAGTTGACTTAAAAAAAATTTTTCAAACTCTGATTTTGGTAGCGTCCACAACAAAATAAAAAGCTTTGTTGTTATGCCTGGGTTGTTCAGCATTCGTGTATTTATATTTGGATACAACGTCGACCATACACACACTAATGTATGATCTCTGTTTTGCTATGTCTCCCAAATCACAAAACTTGCGAAATATGTTGTACCTGTTTTCGGTATTAATTTTTTCGCTACATTTAAATCTGCACTTGTCTGTACAAGGTTCTTTAAGACACCGAGCTGGAACATTTTTCTTAGACAGTGATGTAGAGACAAGATTTACCTTTGTTACGCAGACGTTTGACTTTATTTTGCTTCCACTTTGACGAGTTTTTCGTGCGTTTACGACCTATCTTTTTGCTAGCTCTATGAATGAATAGAATCAGTAGAAGAGGAGCTCGATTGATCAAAAAAATATTTTTTCTGTTTTTGAGACTGCACGTTTACGTAAGTTGTATCTGTATCACTAATAACCACATCACTTTCATCACTATCCAAAGGAGATATTATATTATAATTTTTATTCTGTCTGTGATTTCTTGTAGAACGAAAGCATGATACCTGAAATATTAAACTTATTATTAGTTCGACTTTACAATTATCTATAAAATAATGTATAATTCAGCCGTTGCATACATTTGTACTATCTCTGTATAAATAGGTTTGTGGAGTGGTATTTTCTATAACGTCCTCATCGTCAGTTTTATCAATAACTACATTATTCCTAGACGAAGAGGGCTGGATTGAACTATCAGAATCAGTATCAGAACTTAACGACGAGCTAGAGCTTGAGCTTGAGGACGAACTGGCCGAGGAACTCGAAGATGATTGAGAGGCTCCTCCTTTATGCGGATTCCTATGGCTTCGGTATTAACATTTTGTGAAGTATCTTCGTTATCGCTCAATGTTATGTCACTATCGTAAAATGGTACCAGGCTTTTATTGCCATGTATATTCATTACATTGGAATTCTGTTATGTGCTTGAATGCTGTAAATATTAATATAAAATTTGTTATTCTGCTAATCTGTCGGACTGATAGCTAAAATAATAGCTAGTATATAACTAATTTTGTACCTCTTCGTTAGTTTTTTGTAGGCATTCAGAAAGGACAGAAAGTGATTCACACTCTTTAATATGCTCAGTGCCATTGTTTTCATTTCACAAGTAATAGATATTTTATTAATAAATAATTCAAATCATAATTAAACTACTATCACGGATGTTATCATATTATAACTACCTTGTTTGAATCATTACAGTCTTCATGTACATTCTCGTGTATTTTACGACTACTCGATTCGTTTGGTGTTATTAACCCCAAAATTTTCCGGGCCCTTGAAGACATTACTGTACCTATTAAAAAAAATATTAGTATTAAAATAGATATAAAATAAATAGTTTAATTAAACAAAATTATGGCTATGCTGATAACTGCCTTTCCACGGTATTCTTATATAAAGTTTTTATAGAAAATTTTAAGTACCAATTTCTTTGTCTAAATACCTATACTAAAACTTTTTGTCAATGAGGTAGACCAAACGGTTTTATAAAATCGATAAATAATTTAACTATACACTGAACTAACTTTAACAACAATGATTTTAAATACAATGGATTTCGGATCATCGCTCAAAAGTGTCCGAACTAAAAGAGAAACAAAACGCTAAAAGAGAAACAATCGCGCGTCAGTCTTGATTTTGACAACTGAATGACAACACGTTGCACAATGCCGTACTGTATTGTAAAAACGTGTAAAAACTACGAAAAAAAAGCAAATTGAAGACGGTGTATCATATTTTCAGTAAATAAGCTTTTGTTTTATTATTTGCAATTTATTATTTCACTTAAAATACAGTATTTCGTCGATAATAAATTAAAAGACAAAAGTAAATATTGCAATCCAGTCCAATACCGAAGTACCTATCTGTCTCTTTCGAACTCATCCCAAGCTCAGTAAAAAGAAAGAGACCATTTCATTTTCACTGAATAATGTACTAACAAAATGACCATTCAGATTTATTCGGATTACCGATAGCGATAAAACTATTTGGAACAAAGATTATAGTGGAGACGCCTTGGCTCTTTATGATTTTTTTTTCGTTATATGAACCAACATCTATTTCAGTTTTCCTCGGGATCCAGTACACTGTGCACAATGGAAAAATATTATTGCCCTAGCACGGCGAGAAGAATATTTTGATCCAAAAAATAACAATCTTGTTTGTTCGGCTCATTTTATGGACATAACAAAAAGAGGTCCGATCTTTATGAAACTTGTACAAGAATCCCTTGATTGAATGGAGGAGATAAGCCCAAAAATGTTTTTAATTTTCACAGAGTATCATTGTTTTGTCATAAATATAATTACACATGTCATTTTATTTCGTGTATGTACTGTTATTTTCTTTTTATTTGGATTCTCGGTAATGTATTCCCACGGGAATCGGGGCCGAGATAACTATATCTCGCGGGCGGAGTCACGGTGATCAGCTAGTAGCCAATAATTTCGTATCCCAAAAATTAACCATAAGATAAAAATAAATTAATGATGCGCAGTTTTAGCAACTAATTCAGTCACTTGAAACACGGCTATCTTGTAGTAGACGTAGCGACATAGCGTTATGAAAATAGTAATGAAAGCGGAAGAACTTTGACACCCGCAAGAAGTTTGGCATTTATAATATTATAATTAGTTAAATTCATTAATTCCCTTTTTGTTATTCATACACTACAGTTACTTATTATGAAACTGACTCGAAAAAAAAAATCTTTGTCAGTCGTTAATTAGTTATTCAGCTTATTTCGTCTAACATAAACAAGTAATTACAATTTATAAGATTATGGAATTTATTGTAGTCTTACATTAATTATTACGCCTACGTAGGTACATATCATGGAATCCTTAAAAGACTTTAACAAAATAAACCTCCATTGTTTCTATGTTCACGTAGTTCAAGTATAAGCTGCATAAGGTGAATTGGTCAGACGGACAGATAGAAGCTACGTAATGCGATAAATTAGTGCAAACAAAAGTGAACACTATTCCGTTGAATCAAGGTTTAAATTTTAATATGAAATTTGTTTATATCTATGTATGCCTATGTATAATGTATAGGTCGACTCGGGACATTATTTTCTTGCGATTTGTTCTAGATCCTATGTCCGTTGTATTATAAGGTCTTTGTTTAACAATAACAAAATACTACACAATGTATTTAATAATAAACAAAAACAACTCCAAAACTGTTCAGTAGTCACATAACACTATAGTATAATAGTGAAATAATATTTAACACACTCAAGTTCTGTGTTAGACTTTTATTAAATAACTGCTCTAATTTAAAATACTACGTAATTCATAATACAACAATTAAAATTTGTAAAAAACAGCACTAAGTCGTAAACATTCCGTGATGACTTACGAAGAAATTTGTAATAAAGTGGAACAAGTCTCAAAGCAATCATTATTTAATTGAATAGAAGTAATAAAAGTACTTACCTCTTAGTAAAACACAGATTTATTTAGTATTATTCCGCTTTTAGACAATCCTTGAAGAACGTTTAACCTTGAAGAAGTCCGGCGCATCACTGAATCGATCATTTTACTGGAATCAACTTGTCGGTGCGCGTTTGTAAAAAAGAGACGGACTGTCATCTGTACCCGTCATTTCCATCGTATTGAAGCGGCTGTTAGAGTGTTTTATGCAGCTCGCAAAGTTATTTCACTTTTTGGTAAAATAAAAAAATACATGAATTTTGAGTTAATTCGTTTTTTTATTAAACATGCGATATGTATTAGCTTAATTTGGGCTAGATAACGTCGTGTTAGAATGTCCGAAAATATTTATTTATTCTTTTATTTAGTTATGTTAGTTCAAGGCTTGTTATAGTTGAGTAGAAGAGTATCCTAATATAATATATTTATTTTTGCGCAATCACATAAAGTAGGTACCTACTCAAAGTGAAACCAAAATGAAACGTAACTTTCGCCAAATTAAGTAAAAAAAGTCCAGTATCGGTTTTCTGTAAGTAAGATATAACTCAATTACCTTTTCCATTTGGAACTCACCCATTAGGGGACTATGTCCTAACTACGGAGAATAAGTTCATAAGTACTTTTCTCCAAATAGTCAAACTTGAGTTACGAGATAAGGATCCAATCTGGTATTAAATGTCAGGTAAAGGTTTTTTATGTGGCATTTTTATAAGCTACAGAGACTCTAACCAAATAAAGTCGACATGACTTTTTTCCCGACAGAGGCTTTATTAGACGAAGACGATGACAGAGACGAGCCCGAGCTGAAAATTTACATCCAACGATAAGATAAGATTGTAAGATACTCATAGTGATGATTGTTTCTCAATATTTATTAAGCAAACGATTCCGTGTCGTGTGCGAGTTCAGAACCATAACTTTTTATTTGTGTCTGTTTGTTTAATCGGGTATTACGCAAAACAAACTGAACCTATTTTGATAAGATTAATCAAATGTGATATGGAAATTGTTTCAGAAATTAAATTATTAAATTACTTTTTTGATCTATTTCATGCATAGAGCTACATCTACTTTCATGCATATAATAAATATCTCTGAACTAAATATATTGGTGATAGAACTTGCAAGGGCTTATTGTTGTTATAAAGCATGCTCGTGTTTTGACTCAGTCTGAATAAAGCAGTACTTACATACCACGAGTTGAAAATTCTAACGAATTCGAAATGTACTCGTATTTAAGTTCATGATTGATGGTTTTGTTTTGACTCGTTCGTACCCATTTGCTGCAGACACGTGAAATGTATTTATGGATACGTACCGCACGTGGATTTTGGTCAGGGTTTTCTAGGATGCACAGATACCTACAGTAAATTTATTGCAGTTTTGTGAAAATATTCAACGATATTAAGTTAATTTATAGTTAACTACATAGTAGGTTAGGTGCACAGGCGTACTGCCAAGATTTTGGAGAATAAGTCAATTTGAAATGTACATTATTAGTTCCCCTGCTGATTATCGCATAAGGCTTTGGAAAACATCCCATGTTAATTGACTTATTTCTTATATCGTGCGACCAAGTGCTTAAGAGTAAAGGGTTCATTGCTACTGTAGTTGCATATTGGAACTAGTAAAGATTTTTGTCACTAGTAGTAACCATTATTATTTTCAGACTCCTTAAAAATAGTACTAGTGATATAATTTTACTAGGGCGGTTCGCTGGAACGCGGGCGGTTACATCAAAATAATAAAGACGGAGCTAGTGGAATCTAAACCTAACCCTACCTAACCTAAGCTAAAAAATAAAAAAGAAAATTAAAAAAAAAATCTTTTTTCAACAATGGCGCGAGGCAACAATCAATTTTTTTAGCACTGTCAAAGGCATGTTTCTTTAATTATCACTATCTCTATAATTCAGAGCTTTCCCGCGAGTGCAATCATTCAATTGTAGATCCGAAGACAATATATATATTTATTTCCTTCAAACTTTACACTGGATTCAGTTACTTGTTCTTAATTTACAGTGTACCTTGAGTAGTTTGTTCTTAGTTAGGACAATAATTGCAAGTTGGTCTACCACTTCCACGTTGGATCCTCAAGTCACGGGTTTAGCGATAAACTCTCTTGAAACTTCATTTCGTTCTTTGAACACTGTTACTAAGCAATTGGTTTTTGTATGTAGTGTTGATTAAAAAAACTTAACGATATAATATTTTTTTAGACTTTCGCGTTTTGTACACATTATAAACTTAAGACAAACGAATCTTTTACGCGATTATTGAGCTTAGACCCTGCTACAAGAGCCGTAGTCACGGGTGGACTGGCTTCAGCTCATTGGGTAATAAAGAGGCGTATATAATTATCTCAATAATCGGATATAAGACCCGTTTTTATTAAGTTTATAATAACGATATAATTGATTAAAGTTTTATGCAACTTATTATAAAACAATTGTACATTTAACCTCACTTACCTTATATTTCACAGTTTTATTTATTAATAATTAGTATGTAAACGTAACTGGTTTCGCCTTAAAGCATTATAAAAGGTGTTCTACTACAATTTTCACTGATGTAGTGGAACATCGTTAAAACTTAGCAATTCTATGCAAATTATTTTGGAGTTGGATTGAATTATAGTTAAAAATAATACAACGCATTGTCATCTAAAGCTCTGATTTTAAGCATAATTTCCAACAAAACTAAATAAACACTAAAATTCACTATAATATATAATATAGGTAGCCGGCAAAAGAGCCAATCAACATTCCACGCAAAGTCAACTAATTTACAACACATTGTTGGTCCAGTTAATTTAGTAAATTGGCGTCCACCAATCAGCAAACTAACAACATTGTTTAATGTTTCCTACAGGTCACAGGTTAGTTGCTTTTAGAAATTATAACTACCAAATTGAACACGTCCTATTTTTTATTTTCTCATAATTATTAACTGAGTATTTTTTGTTTCTTCAACGCCACCGAGTATTTCTATACTTAGGAATATTATCCCAAACGGTATTATAAGGTATGAACCTTCCGTATCATCATCATTCGGCTTTCAGTCTATTGCGATTCGGCTGCGACTGCCATCTGACCTCTACAACCCATGGACGATATCGAACTTCTGTAGTTCGGCCGGTCGGTTTTTTTGGTTCACATAATCCCGTCATCCATCACCGTCTTCTAAACAATTGCATTCGATTCGTTCATAATCTTCGTAAGTATGATCATGTCTCTAGTTTTCGTTCAGAACTGCAGTGGTTACCCATACGACAGCGGCGTAGTTGTCGTGCTCTGACAATGCTCTACAACATCATACATTCTCCGACTACCCCCTCGTACTTGTCTACCCAGGTCCAGTATTTGTGCGCCAATCACAGACGTAATTTGTGGTCTGCTGATAATCAGCTTCTTTTGTGCCCTAGTCACACATCTAGTCTTGTCCACTCTTCGTTCTTTGTCCAGTCTGTCCTTCTTTGGAATGCCCTTCCTCAGGATATCAGGATGTCCACTACCCGTTATAGTTTTAAGAAAAAAGTTCGTCACCACTATCTCAATCTACTGACAGAGCTGTCGCAGTAGCATTAGAAGTATCTTTATTGTTTAGTATAATGGCTTTATGTATGTATGTATATGTAAGTATTATATATGTGTATAATTATCTATGTTATGTTATATATTATGTAGTTTATTGATGGTATGTATTTTTTTAAGTATTTCAGATAGTATATGATTAAGTATACCGTGTATGTACCCAGTACATTATCTGCATCACCCTAAGGTTGACTGGTAGAAAATGCCTCCGGCATTAAGTCCGCCTTTGTACATTTGTTTGTGCATAAAGATTTATAAATAAAAAATAAATAAAAAAAATAAGAGACAAAATAAATAAACCTAAATGCTAAGGTATTAATCACACTTTGTGAGCATAGTGCACCATGTAGGTACAGGTGACCATGATTTCGGCGCTTGAGGTCTTGTTAGCATCCCTCAGCATCTAATATTACAACAATTTACTACAAATGATATACAACCAATGATTACGAATAGTTTTATTTTAGTTTCTCAATAAGATTCCACCTCGGGACTAGCATCTACTTACTACAGTCTCCTGTGACTATGAATAAATCATTGCTCGAATGTAAAAAGCATGTCAAGTGCGGGTGTGTTGACAGACGCTCTAGCGACTACAATAGCGTGTTATTCTTGATAGTTTTATAAAATATTAGAAGCCAAATAATGCATTCTTGGATAATAATAATAAGTTTTGACTGGTAAAATATAAGTTAATATTTTATTAAACGTGTATTATGTCGTGTTTCAATTTAAGACATTTTCTTTGTATCTATAAGTAGGTACAGGTAAAAAGGCGTAAGCGGAGCTTTGCATTTGTGTGAGTGCAGTGTACGTGAACGTATATGTGACCTCTTTTACACACACATGTGTTTGTTGTAGGTACACACAGCTACAAAAAGAGTTTTTACTCTACTTTTCGTGGTCACTCTCACAAATGCAAAGCGCCGCTATCCCTCGCGAACTATATACACTTCGTTGAAATCTTTTCAACGTTTTGCAAGTGGTTAATTAATATTCTTCCCGAATCTGATTCTCAAACTATGTTATTATTGACAAATATTCAATCTAGATAAGTTGCTTTTCAAACTTTTTGTACTCTTAATAATAATAATGTTTTTATTGTTTCAAAATTTCGGGTCTCCCTTGTTTGACCGAAAGGAATTTGACAAATGTTCACTTCCCAAAAAATTTTTCGCATAATTTCATTTGCCAAATTATTACTTAGCAAAAAATCTATTCACAAAAAATTGTAACGCAAACCTAATGTTTGGAAAATGAACGTTTAAACTATAACTTGTTTACCAACTAGTACTTTTAACATTTTTTATTTAGTCAAATATTTCAGTTGGAATAACAGTTTTTACGCAAAATCAAATAAGCCAAATATTTAGTAAGCAAGTCGTTTCTGGCACTCGGCAGCCGCTGGGGCGGCACCGCTCGCTTCGCTCGCTCGGCTCGTGCGTAGGAGGTCACAGTTTTAACCTAACCTAACCTACCCATTTTGTTTAAAGAAGAAATTAACCTAATCTAAATAGTTGAGTTCCGGGTAACCTACTAAAAACAATATCTTTTTTTCTATTAATGCAAGTCGTGTCTGGCGCTCGCCGGCCGCTGCCGCGGCACCGCTCGCTTCGCTCGCTCGGCTCGTGCGTAGGAAGTCAGTTTTAACCTAACCTAACCTACCAATTTTGTTTAAAGAAGAAATTAACCTTTTCGGCAAAACGGCAGGCACCCCAAAATTTCATAGCAATTTCGAGCAAAGTTATGAAAAACAATACCACTATATAAATAAATACACCAACTCAAAATTTATGAACTAAAATCTAAGTCGATCATACAATTTAACTTCGAAACTTACAAGAATGTTTTTGTATTGGAGTGTTTGTGAAGTTACATTTCGTAGTTATTAGACCACAAGAGGAATCTTTGTAAATTCGGGATGAGTTTAAATCTTTGTTCTATCAACAAAGATCCAAGTTAGACCAGTTACTAGTGGTCAGCAATATATGTAAATAGTTTTATTGTGACCTACGATATTATAAAATTATCTCTGTATAATCCCTTCCGTCCATAATGTAAATTCTAAAGTCTTTATAGTTTTGATCTAATCGTGTAAAATGGAGACGATTTTTTTACATTATGAAGGTATTTTGCTCATTAAGAAAGTTTTCTTTATGTTTTCTATGTATGTACTAGGTTTCTAAATAGTTAAACCAATATAATATAACCCCCAATCTATATCTATACTACTATTATAAAAGAGGAAAGATTTATATTTTTGTATGTTTGTAATGAATATACTCAAAAACTGCTGTGCCGATTTCAAAAATTCTTTCACCATTGGCTACATTCACCCTGAGTAACATAGGCTACTTTTTCATCCCGGTAATGTGTTCCCACGGGAACCGGGAACGAGTAAACTAAATCACGCGGGCGGAGCTGCGGCGATCAGCTAGTACCTAATAAAGTGGGTTAATATAAATTGTCGTTTACTTATTTTTTAACTATTATTTAACGATTTTTTTTAACAACAATGAAAGGATAAATAACTACAAGATCTATGTAATATGGAGTTTTAATATGTATATTTATCATATTAAATGTGCTCAGAGCTTATCGAACGTTTCGAGTTCGATCATATCAATACTTACATATAATAAAATTGTAAGTGGTCGATGTCTGTACATCGAAGATATAATAGAGAAACTGTTGTAAGGGGGCTTTATGAACGCAATAGTACCCAAAACAATAGTTTTTAGAATTTTTGTGTTTGTCTGAATGTTTGAACACGGTAATCTCAGAAACGGCTTAACCGATTTGAATGCGGTTTTTAGTAATGCGTTGTGGTTTATTCAACTTAACATTTAAGGTTTGTTTTATTTCAATCGGTTCATAAATAAAAAAAGTTATATCGATCTAAAGTACCACGCAGGTGGAGCTGCGGGCAATAGCTATACACAATAAATCAGTAACTGATGATCAAGAAAACTATAACACGCAGGCGGAGCTGCAGGCAACAGCTAGTTATTCAAATATATTTGTGATTGTCTATACTGATCTGAGGAAGCATATTTGTTTAGAAGGCGTGGTCTAGATTTAAAGCAGTAGTTTTTATATGAAACAGTTTTTGCAATTTCTATTTATATATATAGAAATGGGGAATGTCCCCCTTACCTCTCGAGAACTGCTTATGCTCCAATGATGGTTGACCCCTCTATGGATTGCCCTCGATCTGGAGGCAAACCAAAAAATCGAAAATTTGACCTAGCCCTAAGAGGCCAAAAGTTATAGGCCCAAACCTATGGCGTGGTGCGGTGCGAAGCACCGCGCAAGACACCGTACTAGTTTATACAACGTGTTTCATATTAGTGTGGTCATATCTCAAGGTTGCATTGGGTAGGGCCTAAATAATATATTGCGCGGGGTCTTTAATTAATTTAATAAAATATTGACTTATAATGACGTAGTCGATAAATTTTCCTTTTTATCGATAGCTCATTGAAATTAAGCTCTAAGACTGCACTACAAAATAAACATATGATTAGAATGAACTCTAGATTTGACCTCAAGTAGGTTTGCCAAACAGTGAAATAGATTCGGACAGTCTCGTTGTTACTCAAAATTTTAACCAACAGATAAAGTTACTTTATCAATAGTTATCATACAAAATAGTTTCCGAATCACAACTTGGGGTCAAAATAAAGAGTGCCTACTCAAAGTTATTTTTGAAGTTTTTCTATGAATTTATGTATCACGTGATTGTCGTGAATGTCACAACTCACACGTAATTTGTTGTCAACCTACTCAAATACCAGGAGTAACGCATTTGCTGTCGAAGAAAAGAGAAGAAACATTTATGTTCTTGTCTTCCTTAAATTTACACTTTTTATAAATTGGTTCCGCACAGATATTTAAAATACAACTGCTGTTTGTGTAGAAGTTTATGTTGTAGCTGTTGAGAACGCTGGTGGGTATAGTAGTATGTAGGTATTCAGTTTCGGGATAGAGAGATCGTGGATGCCAGTCACTGCACTACCATATCGTGAACTCTCTTTCGACTCATTTACCATGAAGTAAATGATCTGCAAGGTGTTTGGTTATTTTTGACCGACTTTAAAAAAGAGTAGGTACTTAGGTTCTCGATTCGTCATGATAATGTGATGCATAAAAGTTCATAAAACATTATCGCTAAAAGTGGCAACTTGTATGGTTGAACGAGGATATCAGAAAAAGTAGGAGGTGTTGGTGTCAGTTTCACTAATATGTATCTTAAGGACCCCTAAAAATTACAAAGAGAACCGCCCACTTTTTTGATTGGAGCCGCTTTGAAGAAACTAGGTATCAGTAGCGATGTCGGCATATATCAAAGACGTACACGTCACAACACGTAAATTTTACCGCAAAACCCATATTATTCCGGTGTTGCAAGTTAACGCAATGTTCTTCCTATACGGGAACTTTATTAGCTTTTTTTATGCTGGATATTTGTTCATTTTAGCAATTGGTAATAAATTACTAATCTTAGACTACATGGATAAAGAAAGTCGCTTTTTCCGTCTGTCTGTTCTAATGTATGTTTAGTTCTTGAAAACTACGCAACGGATCTTGAAGCGGTTTTTTTTTAAATGGGTTTAAGTAGGTTTCGAAATGTATTTACATGCATACTATCATGCGAGCGACGCCGCGCTGGCATTCAACAATTTTATTTTATTTCATAGGTCTTAGGGAAATATCCTGTGTTTATGGTAAATAATAATTATGTTATTATTTATCTCTTAAATTATTTTATACTAGGTACCTACTAGCTTTTTTTCATAAATAAAACTAAGTACCTACTTGGTACTTTTATTAGATTTTTACCAAAATTACGACGTAATTCAAGGAAATAAGACATTGCACTTGGGCAACACTTACAACTATCTAATTTCTTTTCAGTTGCAAGTAAACTTTGATATTAGGCGTACGTAGTAATCTGTGTTAATCGATCATGGCGTATTTAAGTAATAGTGAATATTATGAAATGATACTTTGCGTCGGGGCAGCCGATGGCAGTCTGCGTGAAGCTCGTCGCCTTTATCGAGAAAGATTTGTGGACAATAGACTCGAAGGTGAACGGCGGCGGTTACCATCTGTGGAGTGCTTCCGAAAAATGGTGAACCGTTTACATGACACTGGTTCTTTCCGTGGTTCCCGCTCAGAAGGCAGACCATCTGTTGTACCACCAGAGCAAGAAGAAAGTATTCTCGAGCATTTTCAATCCAATCCCAGAACAAGTACTCGCCGCGCTGGAATTGTTCTGGGAATGAATCATTTGAGAGTATGGCGCGTGCTAAAAGCAGATGGTCAACATCCGTACCACTTCCGGCACACCCAAGAACTGACACCGGCTGATTTCGTACCACGTCTCAACTTTTGCCAGTGGTACCGAGAGGAAGCACAACGATCCCCTAGTTTCGCGAACCGTATTTTATGGACCGATGAAGCATCTTTTACTCGTGCTGGTATCAGTAACCAACATAACGAACATGTATGGACTCATCAGAACCCACACGCATCTGCAGAAAACAACTTTCAGCATCAGTGGCGTGTTAACATTTGGGCGGGAATAATCGGAGATATTTTAATTGGTCCTTTCGTGCTACCGAGTTCGCTAAACGGTGAAAATTACCTCGCGTTCCTTAGAAACGTATTAGAACCCGAACTTGAAAACTTGCCTGTAACATTGTACACAAATATGATGTACCAGCAAGACGGGGCGCCAGCACATTATGCGAGAGATGTACGGGCGTATTTAGATGAGCGGTTTAACCAGTGGATCGGACGTGGTGGTCCCATACCTTGGCCTCCGAGGTCACCGGATCTCACACCACTTGACTTTTTTTTGTGGGGCTATGTCAAAAACAAAGTGTACAGTGCGGTATGTCTCACGCGTGAAGATATGGAGTCTAAAATATTTGATGCATTGAGCAGTGTAACTCCAGACATGCTGTGTAATGTAACTGCCAGCATGATGCGACGGACCCAACTGTGCATTGATCAAGGCGGCGAACATTTCGAGCCGTTACTTTAGTACCTACTTTTTAGTTTTGTGTTTATTAGAGGTAGGAAGTGTATTTTTTATTAAATTCAATAATGTTTATCTAAGTATCGTGATATTAATGAGTTAGTTGTGTTTATTGTGGAACACGGTACCTACCTATCTACCAGGATGACATGCACAATGAAATCGGTTAGTTTTTGTTGTTTTAAAGTCCACAACCTATCATTACTACAAAATAGTATTCTGTACCAGGAGCATATGAAATAAGAGTTGTTTACGATTCATCGAAGAGGACTGAACCTTACGAATAAATTTGACCCTAGGTAGTGTTGGGTTTATAAAATATCGATTAAATTAACAAATCAATTAAATTTACATGACACCTTAAAAGTTTTAACTAAACTTGTATTTGCAATTTTGTCCGTGCGTATAGTTAACTCAACGCGCATGTGTAACCAGGGTCAAATATGACCACACTAATATGAAACACGTTGTATATAGAAATGGGGAATGTCCCCCGTAGCTCTCGAAAACTGCTTAAACTCCAATGATGGTTGACACCTCTATAGATAGCCCTCGATCTGGAGGCAAGCAAAAAAATTTAAAATTTGACCTAGCCCTATGGGGTCAAAAGTTATAGGCCAAAACCTATGGTATGGTGCGAAGCACCGCGCAAGACACCTTACTAGTTCTGAAAGAAAATTATGAATGTTTTAAAATAGTGTAATTATAGAATAGTATATATATCCATTTAAAATAATCTACCGCTTATAACGATACAGGTTCACCAAAAATAAATCTAAATCAGAGAAGACAATTTATGACCTAACTTTTGGCCTTTAACAATCAATTTACCTTATGCTCACAGTGGGGAGCAAAGTATTAAAAGTACCACATACTGTTATCACAATTTCTTTTTAAAGTAAGTTTACGATATTATTTACGACAATAATTCGCTTTCTGTACTGTGTTGTTAGTCCGGGAGATCATGACTCGAAGATCCCACATACCTTCGGATAACATAGAGGTTAAGCGTAGACCATAAACCTATATATAGCTTAGCTATAGATAGCTTGCTGTAAAGGCATAATATATTATTATATTATTTGTATAAATATTAAATATATTTTATAAGCAATGAATTATGCTATTATGTAATTTTACAGTATGAATCACAAAAACTATAGTCTTGGGTTGACTTGAACCAGCGACTGTTCCAGGAGTTTCCAGGAGGAGAGTCTTCTTCTTCTTCTTCTTTCTACGAAACTTCTACGAGGCTCCATCGACATTGATCGATGATTCGCCAATGTCAAGGTAATGCTTGATTAGTTGATAGTCCCGCACAGAAGAACTAGTTATTTCTAACTAGCTCCAGGTGCAGGACAAGAAACGTTGTTCGGTATGAGAGAGTCTGGAAACCCGATTTTTGCGGAGCGCCAGAGGTAACCTAAAAAGCCATCTTCCACGCGCTCAGCAAAAAAATCGAACTCCGAGGAGCTTCTAATACTTGGTCTTGATCAGTTGATAGAACTGTTCTCAGAAATGTTTAGTGTGAATAGTTCGTGTTAAGTTTTAGCATTATTTGTACAGAATTTTGTTTTAATTGGGCTTACCTTCAAACACATCGATCAAATGTTACATAATGTTCAAACACTGAAACTCTTGAGAAACCTCTTGTATTTCAGTCGTTAAAAATACGTGTATGCAATGCAGACCCCCTGCCTACCCACTAAGGGATATAGGCGAGATTTTATGCATTATATTATCGGTATGGGCTATAGAATATAGGATACTGTTAATATCTCTCCTGTTATTTTAGTCAATAAAACACAATCTTTCCACTCAGCAATGCAGAATTTTTAGTTCACGTCTTTTTCTCTAAAAAAGGTTGAAAATGGCGTTAAGTACGCTTAGATTTAGACTTCGATGCCAATAACTAGTTGATTTCGTGCATAATAGGGAGCAAGGATGACCAGCTGATTTAGACGTCATTATTTTATTAAGTAAATACTAGCAGACGCCCCCGGCTTCACCCGTGACTAATTATAAACCTTAACTTTCCTCGAAAACCACCCTATCTATTAGTAAAAGCAGCACGAAAATCGGTGGAGCAGTTTTTGAGTATATCGCGAACAGACAGATAGACAGACGCTGCGGAGGACTTCGTTTTATAATCCATATAATTTATACTAAAACCCAAATTTTTATAGGTAGAGTTTAAGGATAATTTAATCTTAAATCTTTAAATCGCCATTTTGCATACAGCATTGCAAGTCACAATGGAATAAAATTGCTATGTAATTTTCCATACTTCCACAGCATACGGGAGTGCGGCACCGGCTGTGTGCATCTGATTGAGGAAATAACCTTTCAAATTTATTCGTACGTTATAGAATGGTGGGTAGAATGCAAAAATGTATGTAATAATTTATTGTATGGAATAGTATAATAATGTCAAATCCTAATAACATAATTTAGATGTGAAAAATTTATGTGTATGAATGTCCTGTCTCAGTAGTTTTAAAGATTAATTAGCTTAAAATAAACCATTACTTCACACAGGCGGAGCAGCGAACTGCTCAACAGCGACGAATTAAAAGGTTTAGGCCGGAAACGGTTCAAGTATGAACAATTCCTCTATCAACACCGATGTAAAGGAAGCGTGGCTTTATTATGTAAAGACCCATGAACCCAAGGGTAAGGGATTTCCATTCAGACAAAGTCTTTAAAAAGCCAAATGAATGAGCTTTGGGAAATTTTGTAACGACCTCTTAAGGCTATTTTATCTCAGAAATTTTAAGAAATTATTACAGCATTATCACTGTAATAGGTTTAATTTCCGTTTACATTTGCATAAAGGCAAAACGTAACAAAAAGGTCTTTTACTTTAAAAGTCTTCTAACGTGAATATTATTCAAATAAATAAAATTGCCTTGTTAAAATTTTTCATCTGGAATGTTAACTTCTTGTTTATTAATTGTGCTTAGCAAAAAATATGTACTTTAGTAACTTAAGGAAATTACCATAGATATACAAAAGAACATAACAGAAGCAAATCAGAGCTCATTCGGATTTGATCAAGATCTTACTAACCCCAAGCTATCTTACCTGCAAGTGGTTCATCTACTGATCAACAGATCAGGCTCTGAAAAAACATTATACCTAAAATTTTTATTGAAGCAGCTATAGGAACCTACGGATGATTGGCAAAAAGACAGACAGAGAGACACATATTACGCCTATATCCCCAAAGGGGTAGGCAGAGGTGCATTACACACCCACAATTTGCCAGTATTTTTAGTCTAAGATAAGTCTAAGATTGAGCTCCGCTTCACTCCGCTCAATAAAAAGTAGCAGCTATATTTTAATTTTGAAAAAAAAATATTTGAAATCTGCCTTGCGATGAAATGTTGATGAAAGGCAACAAAATCTTTTGTACCAGCCACTATGGCACAGCCAATTAAATTCCTGGGCGTATCGGACTATGGCGAAAAGTGGGGGAATAATATGTCTTCATCCACGCTCCGGGGACACAAGCGTGATGGTATGTGTATGTAAGTAAATGTAATAGTAATTTTCACACTTAAATTGGAAACAGATTTTCACTGTGAACTTAATTTACTTATGCCTTTGTTAATTAACATTTGAGTTAGACAGTACATTAACAATTTAGGCAGTTATTAAGGATTCTACCCACACTGTTCTCATCCAATTAATTATTATAACTAGAGCCGGACTAAGACTTTACGACTTAGTAATTTGCTTACTTATTAGTTATTTAGTAACTTCAAAATATTTAGAAGTAGGTAGTATAGTAGGAGTAGAAAATACAGTTATTTGTTGAAATTTAGTTTTTTTATACGTACATACAAATATCAAGCCTATATTCCCAAAGGAATAGGCAGAGGTGCTTACACACCCCCACTGCCACGGTCGGTTTTAATAAAGAATTAAAAACTTCTCTGGAATTGAAGCCAATATTACCACAGCCTATCCTGGCTTTTTCATTCCGACCAAACCCCCGAAGAGGCCACACATGTGGCCAAAGTTCGCCGGGCGCCACTGGAAATACCTTCTAGTGTCAACAAAGACGCCTGCAACAATGGACATGGGAGTGGCCGCGGTCTCGCGAGGCTAAATTGAAAAAAAAACAGCCTCTCCTGGCTGTGGGAATTTTGTAACATTAAATGTTATTTACAATGCCTTTATAGAGACATTGCTAAACGCCTAATCGATGCTTCTCAGGACTAGCAGGCTGGCTATTTTCTAGCCCAAAGAATAAGTATCGCCATCCAACGTGGCAACACAGCCAGCATTCTGGGAACCTTCCCAGTCGGCAATGACGCGGAGGATTTTTTAAACGATATTTTGTATATTGTAATTCTTATTGAAAATAAATATTTACACTACAATTACTTATATCTTAAACTGGCGTCAAAGAACTCCTCCGTCTAGTCTTGGACTGGCAATGTTCCAGAAGGAACATGGCCAATTTGTTTAATAGGATACATTAAAAAAACACACAATTGAGCTTTTGTTCTACTGTGTTATTATTTATTTAAAATTTGACCAGTTTGGCCTGGAAGCCTGCTTTATTGATAGCTGGTGCACCACCTGCAGGTAAGGTGTGCCTACGCTTCTTAAGATCTTAGTAGGAAATCTGTGCACACAGTTTTTTTATGAAAAATGTCAAGTTGTACCGTTAATACCAACTTCTAAAAACCATTACAAAGTTATCTGCTTTAAAAGTCAGTAGGTAGGTACTTTGCAATTTTTCGATCTGATTATCAAGTTTCAAACTTGAATATGACTCCAACAGTAAATTAATGATACTGTCATTAATTATTAAGCATAATGGATGTATAAGTAAAAACTGTTATATGTATTTAAGAATAAAATCAATTAACCACGAGGAAAACAAAACTAATCGGTTGAGGTACATGTTTTACCAAAACCGTGTAATGAAGATCATTAACTATCAAAACCTTTTTTTTGCTGAAGATATTTTTATAAGCAATGAAGTATGCTAACTTTTTCTCATATAATTTTACAACATGAATCACAAAAGCTATAGTCTTGGGCTGGAGTCGAACCAAGGAGATTTTGATTGTTTAGGTACACACACACACACACACACGCATAACCGTAGGTACATCATATAGTACGTGTCGTACCGACCTCGCGTACGGACGTGCTTAGTGCAAGCTATTTAACCCTAGAAGCCTAATCTACGCCTGCGAGGCGTAGACTCAACTAAACAACGTTTGTCTCTTTCTAACGGTTGAAGCTGGCACGTCGTGCTTTTTCGCCAACTCAGTGGCCGATAGAAGCTAGCGGACGGCGCCCGTGTCATTAAGCTAAGTCCCGCCATTTTTGATATATCGAAGTATAGTACGCCTGCGAGACGTATATTTAGGCTTTGTGTAACTTTTAACAGGTTTTGTGTGATTTTACTTTTGTTTGTTTTTAGTATATTTTACATATATTTTCCGCATATTTTCAGGTATAAAAATGTCACGATCTAAAAGAATAGATGGAGATGATATTTTAGCAATCTTAAATGAGGAAGACAACCTTTCTTTGGAAGATTCTGACTCCGAAGTTGAGGATGATCAGATTATCGACGATGTTCAAAACGAAGATGACAACAATTATGTGACGGAATACGTTTCATCTTTACAAGAACCTGGCCCCTCTGAAGAAACTCAGCACAGATTTGGTAACGCCTTGGATGTAGAAGAGACTTGAAGCTCCGACATTGAAAAGATCTCTACGAGAAAATATAAGCCAAATTCTCTTAAAACCTACTGCTTCAAGTGCAGAAAATAGAGAAGAAGAACCTGAGTCCAATAAACGTAAATACTGTGCCTTTTGCTGCTATAAAAAAAGGAGAATGTCAAAATTAGTATGCTATAAATGTAAAAAAATCTGTGTGTTGCGAGCATAAGGTTCATGTATGTGTAGAGTGCACATAAAATTTACCTAGTCGAGAGGTTGGAGTCGCGCCACAACACGAACTTTAAGTCGTTCGTGATTAGGGTGCCGACTCATCATCTCGACGTGTTCCTTAAGGAAGAGTTTTGGCCGAAAGGTGTCGTGTATAGACGGTTTCGCGGCACGTTACCTTACGCGAAGTGCAACACGACACCCGGGTAAAAAACAGACAGTGTGTTTTATTATAAGATATAATTATATGTATTTTTAGTTTTAAGGTATGTATCTTTGGGCCGTATAATAAGTTAATATAAGATCTGTAACTTTTCTGTCGTAGCCTGATAATAAATGAATAAATAATAAAAAAAATAAAGTCTGATTAGTTTTAATGTTTGCTCTAAGAGTAACTAATTAGCGTAAAAAAAAAATATCTAAAAGAAATTTATGTTTCAGTTGATTTTAAAGCAGTTAATATGTCTTTTTTAAATTTATGCATCTTTTTTTTTCATTATAATAAGTAACTGTGATTATAATTATAAAATCAAAAACACTGTTTTTTATTTTTTATTTATATTTCAAATTTAAATATCACCTAAAAACATATTTTTAAACAGATCTTATTTTGGGTACTGATTGCAATTTATATGTGTGCTTCTAAGGCGTATATTAAGGCTTTGTGTACGTCCGATACATATTAGGCTTCTAGAGTTAATTAGTGTGATGCGCAGCAATTCCCGCCGCTGAACACTGTCGCTATGAGTTCGTAAACGCTCATAGCCAACGAGTTGTTGGCATTCATACAGCATACCATCGACACTATGGACGAAGTTAGCATCCTGCAGATCTGCAAGACAAACTTCAAGGACTACTATTCCAGACGCTGGGTAAGCTTGACGAGATGCCACCTCGTCGGAGAGATGGTACCGAGAAGAGTATCCAGGACATCGTCACCTTGCTGAAGGTGACCGACCCGGACGACGTGCCTGCTTTCGTCGCGAAAAATTTACACAAATTGCCTCCCGTGACATTTGATCACGTCGACGTCACCAGGTTGCTTAAGGATGTCACATCCTTGAAAGCAAGCCTGGCCGCAATGGAATTGAAGATGGAAGCGTCAGATTGCACGATTGGTGAGCTGCGGGCCGAGGTAGTGTTACTACGTAGCACTATTTCTACAAGTAGGTCATCGGATGCCGCGAACATTGACCTCCGTCGTGGTGCACAAAATGCACCACTTAGCAGTTTTGCCTCGCCGAGCGAGTTTGCGTCACCGGTAGTGGAATTTGCCGACAGGGCGAATTGCTCCACCGCTGTCCCTGTTGCGTCAGCGGTAGCGGGGAAGGTTGTGGGTCAAGGAGGTATGTCATCACCTAATTGTTCCTACGCTAACAAAGCCGGAACCAAGAAACCCGCTGAACCTAGAAGCAGGCAGGAGGGGGAAGATAAAAAACGACAGGAGCCCCTTCTGCCGAAACCGAAGATCCTGAAAAAGGACGCGTGCGACAAGGATGGCTTCATCAAGGTAGAGAAGAAGAGGAAGCCTCCATGTCGAAACCAGTGCGGTACGGGTCTGGCAGGGCCTAATATGTTGTTATGTCCTGCGATACCGAGTACGTTACTGTACGTGTCCCGACTTCATCACTCCACGAAGGACATCGAGATCGTGGAGTACATCAGGACGAAGACCAACTGGGCCTTGAGAGTCGAGAGGTTGGATTCGCGCCATAACACGAACTTTAAGTCGTTCGTGATTAGGGTGCCGACTCATCATCTCGACATGTTCCTTAAGGAAGAGTTTTGGCCGAAAGGTGTCGTGTATAGACGGTTTCGCGGCACGTTACCTTACGCGAAGTGTAACACGACACCCGTTTAAACAACAGACAGTTTAGTGTTCTATTGTAAGATATAATTGAGCGAAGCGAGCCGTAGGCAAGCGGAACTCTCAACGGGTGACTCAAATTATTTTTGTTACGATTTATGTTAAATTGTTTCTCGGCGAATACTCGGCTGATTTCTGATTTTCTTGCACTCATCGAAATCTTTCAGAATTAGCCAGGTTCTTACGAAGCCAGAATATTGAATTTAAACTCGCTTCACTCAAATATATGCTGCAGCGTAACGGTACGTTTCGCGACTGCGGCGACCTAGTTATATGTATTTTTAATTTTAAGGTATGTATGGGCCGTAGAATAAGTTAATATGAGATCTGTAACTTTTCTGACGTAGCCTGATAATAAATGAATAAATAAAAAAATAAAAAAATAAACATTTATATTTACAAAATAAATGCCATTAGGGAGTGATTACTTTATAATAATTATGACGAAACCAATTTAAACCTCTTTTTTGTATTTTAAAGCAGTGAGTTTGCTTAAACTATTCTTAAAATATTAAGAAAGAAATTATAAATACGTAGGTCACACTATAAGTTTTGCGTAACTTAAAAAACAACATGTTAAAACCGAAATATTATGTTTATTGCTTTTCAAAATACTCTCCTTTACATTTTAAAAATTTTTTCATGCGATCGAACCATTTTTTAAAACAGGAGGACCACAGATCTGAAGGCATGTTTTCTACGTGGTAATTGTACGCTATCACTGCCTCTTCGGAGTTGGTAAAAGTGAAACCTCTCATCAAATCTTTGATTTTGGGGAAAATACAGAAATCACAGAGTGCTAGGTCAGGGCAATGCGCAGGATGGGTGACGAGTTTACTTTTTCGGAAGCTAAAAATGACTTTGTTGTGTTGGCCGTGTGTGAATAAGCGTTTTCATGATGTAAGAGAACGATTTTGGATCGTCTTTCGCGAACTTTTTCTAACACCCTGGGTAAACAAATGGTAGATTACCACTCGGCATTAACACTCTTATGATTTACAAGTGGAATTGAACAGATGGGACCCGTAGTTGAAAAAAAAAACGCGATCATTTTTTTACCAACGTTTCTCGCCTGCCTCACTTTTGTTGGCTTGTTCTCATTTTCAAACACCCATTCACAAGATTGCTGTTTTAACAAAACAATAAATCCATGTTTCGTCTCAACAAGTATTCAACGTCTAAACAGTATTAGAATGTCCGTGGTCGTACTTCAGTAGCATCTGTGAGCACCATTCCACGCGAGCCCGCTTCTGCTCAGCTGTCAGTTCATGAAGGATCCAACGAAAACAAAGTTTCCGAACTTTCAATTCTTCGTGTAAAATTTTCTGGATTTGGCTCATACCAATACCCAATAGTCCTCGAATTGTCTCATAGGTAATCCGCGGGTTTTCTTCAATTAACTGCTTAACAGTAACCACATTATTTTCGTTGACGGCAGTTGAAGGCCGCCCTTCACGAAATTCGTCATGTAAAGAAACTCGACCTCTCTCAAATTCAGCAAACCATCGCCTCACAGTGCTCAAACAAGGTGCTTCTCTCCCAAAAGCATTTTGACGACGAGCGGCACAGTCTTGCGGAGAGAGAGAACTTTTAACCTGTCAAACCACGCTCAAAAACTTAAAAAAAAAATGGAGCACGGGCGGGTGAGGGGCGGGTGATGACATCGTGACGTTGTCTTACTATCTCGTAGAAAAAAAGGAATAACTCTACAACCAAACCATATTTTACGATTCTATAAACGGCAATAGGTTTATTGATATATATTTGATGATCAAGCCCCAAAAAATGAATAATAATGTAAACAAATTATTTATTATATATAAGTCCAAAATTTGGAAACCACGTTGTAGCTAAATTTCAAGAATTCAAATGAATTTCAAGAAAATTCAAATGAATTTCAAAGAACAAGGACCTGCTATCTAATAACGTAAATAATATGATAAAAGACCTCAAGGTGTTTATAATAACACCACATAAAAAATCATCGCTCTAAAATCTTTTCAACTTAATTCCATTTTCGTAGCATACGTAGAACTTTGATGTGTGATAAAAATCATTGAGAAATGATTACCCGCCAATTGCTTTTTTTTTGTTAATAAGAAGGTTGCAACCTTTAAAAAAAATATAACATTCGAAATTCAAATAGTTCCTACTAGAAGTGCAAAACTTTTAGTGTGCCCCATGGAGAACACAAAACTTATGTTTTTTCTATTTATAATTTCTTACTCTTTTATTTTGTTGCCAATCTGTTCCATTTTCCCTTCTCTTCATAACTTCAGATGGGTACACGATACAGTAATTTCTAAAGTAAAGTAAATAAATCTTTTTTTTGGGCCAAGGCCGCGGCCACTCTCACGTCCATTGCCGGTCGTCTCTAGTACGTACGCACAAGGTATTTCCAGTGGCGCCCCGCGAAGTAAACATACCTAAGTAAAAGAAGACGAAGATTGCTAAATTACTTGAAGAAATTGATTACCTTAGAGGTCTGTTATACTCGTAATACTTATACGCGCCTTATTCCACGTCCATTTATCTGAAATTAATAGGCGAATAATAAATCCGAAGTAGTGTAATAAACCTAACATAGAATTAATTGGTACGTTTATTGAGAAGGTTGATCGAGAAATAACCACGATAACAAGCTTTGTATATTGGTCAATTATACTATAAAAGGAAAGAAACCGGGCAAGTGTGTGTTGGGCCACCCAGAAAATAGGGCACTGTAGTATTTTACCAAAAAAATTAGCTATAAAGTTGAATATCGCGCAAAAAAATACTTAAATCAAAAAATTGTCTTAGCAACCTCTGAATGTTTTAAAAAACTTATCTAATGATACCCCACACTCAGGGGTAGACGCAAGAAAAAAGCTTCTAGCACTCACCGTTTTAGAGGAAAGCCGAAGATAGACGGACGGGCAGACATGACGAAACTATAAGGGTTCCGAAGCTTGAACTACGGAACCCTAAAAATGGACTATACTGTTATTCAATTTGAATTAAGTAACACTTCTTTATTCCTAAAGGGGTAGACAGGGGTGTATATTACGGCTACAATTCACGTAATAAATCGCGAGCCTGTCGCCGCTGCGACAAACTTTGAGGATATTTACCAGCACCTCTTTCATCTGTCAGAGAGCAGAGGATGCTTGAGCCTCGGTCTAACTACAGAACTTCGATATCGCCCATGGGTTGTGGAGGAAATATTGACAGTCGCTTCACGGAAAATATCGAAGCTCAGCCGAATCGCAGTAAGACTGGAAAGGCAACCCCATCTGACTTGGGAAAAGGCTCTGCGGATGATGATAAAGATCTAACGAGGCGGTAAGAAGTTCGCCGAGACAGCTAGTTTTATAATAATTATGTAAAGATTACAAATGTTACCACACCCAGTCTTAACAAAGGAGGGCTTTATACGAGTACTAATAGGCATGTTAAAGTTATTTGAGTACAATAATAACAATGGCACAAAGCTTTCAAAAGCAATTATTCTGCTTTATTGGTTATTGTGTCGGCATTATTATTATTGCAGTGTCTTCAACTATCTTCCATGAAATATGACCGGATAAACTATTAAGGAAATTCGGCGGTAGTATCCAATTTTGTTGAAACTTGAGGCCACGGTATCGTTGCACTGAACCCCTGCAATTTAACACGGAGCTGCATTACTGGTTGTTCTATTATAGAAAATCAACACCTGCTATGGATATTCAATGGTTTCTTAAGAAATATAGGAAGGTTTTTTAGGAAAGTTAATACACATTATCTTTAAGTGATTATTATTTTATTTATTGCTATGAGTGATTCAAAGTTGTTTTTTTTTACTGATCCAGATTTTCAAATTAATTATTTTATATCATAGATCATAAAGTAGATTGGTAATATTATTTAGATAGGTACATGTTCTTGTTGATGGCCTTAAAAATAAAATCATGGCCCCGATGGCCATGCATTGGTTGCGTTTATTAATGTGACTATTTTAATCAAACATGTGATTTCACAAAAGCTGTGGATTTGTTTCAAATTGTGCGTCTATTGTTTCACAACACAAACGCAATGAAGATGGTTTGCAATATCGACAATGTTTATCGACGGTATTGCATTTTGAGCTCACGGTGCATTGGCTTGATTGCTTCTGTTTTTAAAATTTCATCGAAATTCCAAGCCGGCTATTGAGAGCAAACGCATCATATTGATGATAAAAGAAAATTTGCTGGCGTTGCTAGTCGTTGTTGATGATACGTGTTTACTATAGAGCATATTTTTTCCTTTTTTTTTGCTAGCTAGCTAGATTAGCTGATTCTCTTACATTAATTTTGTTATCATATAGGTTAGGTATCTTGGTAGTATGATCTCATGAAGTCATAGCCGCCCTTTACTTTGCAAATCGTAATAACCACTCAAAATACAACTTCCACTAAAGGCCTGTTATGTTTTGTACTAAGTACCTATATTCGGAACTATTTTACTTAATAAATGATTACAATTCCGATAGTTTACAAGAAAAAACAGTTTATATACCGTTATAATGTATTTCAATCTTCATATCATAATAACGATAAAGGAAAACTTTGATCTTTACCAACCAGGTGAGCAATAAGCCTCCACTATTACCTACGATACATAAAAATCTTTGGACTATTTTATAAAGAAGCAGAATATTTCTATGTTAAACTTACTACTTCTGCGTTATGAAAGATCGTTACGTTTTACGAGGTATTTACTATAAACAACAAAGGGCAGTTTATATTTATTCTCATTTTTTATCTCTCTGTATATTACTATTCTTTTCTTTACTTTGCTTCAAAGATATTACTTTACTTTAAACATATTAGGTGGTAGCATGTCTGCGAATATAAACTGCGACATTGCGTCACTGCTTTGCTTCAGTGGTTTATACATGACAGCACAATCAGTGGACACAACAAACTAACTTTCGTATTTAATACGACCTATTACTAGGGCTTTGGTTAGGTTCGTTCATTAATTTGTAACAAGCTTCGTATACCTAATTGTTACCTCCGCTACACAGTGGCATAGTTGATAAAATAATAATATATAGGCCACTTGACAGTCCGATCTCCCGTGACTATTATAGTATGACACGTCAGTCCCCCACCGGTGCAGAAAGTGGCGGAAATGTTGAAATGGCGATTGTTGATAAAAACCTTTGTAACAGCTTAAATACGAGTATAATAGCTACAACAAAAATAAAAATACTGAAATCTAGATGGGCGTACCGTGTATGAAGCTTGTTCATTTCAAAACTTGAAAGTAATAATCTATAATACTTACGGGTCAGGTAAAAGTGTAAAAAAAATAAAGAAATTTCTTCAAGGGTTCGGTATAAATTTGTTTTTGGTACGCTTTGGGCCCGTGGACGAGTGAGTAGGTAAGGACAATATTCTAACATTGAAATCGTCAAAAATTTCAATCTCGATTGAAATTCACACATAATAACAGTGAAGACAGCCTAGCAAATCTTCAATACCAGTCCGTTAATAAATCTTTGCAACGTAATCCCATAAGACAAACAGCTTGCGACTGATAATGACTTAAGTCAGACGACAAAAGGAAAAGTTTTTTAAAGTGCCCGCTTTCTTGCGCTCAAAACCCAGGTCACGTTTTTCTTTTCTAATGTCGGAAACGTGTTACTTCAAGTTATTAGCTCAATTTTACGTCTAAGTTTAATGTAGTAAGCTATTATGAAAATTATACGCCTGTTTATCTTTTATACTTCAAAATAAAAAGTAAACTACCAGAACTTACCCAAGATTTTTTTTCAATGTCTAGCAATGTCTAGCTGAAGTATGGGCACAGAATAGGGAATAGTACTTACATGTGATAAATGAAAGTAAAGATTTTAACCCGAATGTATAGGCTTTATTTGACTAATAGAATCTAACATAGGATTGTGACAATGTCAAGGATTTTCTTTTAATTAGAACCATAAACTAATAATCTACGACATTCTTCCCTCCTTATTCCTGAACGTAGTCGTTCAGGTAAGCTGGTGGCCTCCTCGTCCGTGCTGAGCGGCGTAATTCAGCAGCTGGTGTTGAGTGGTGGTAGTGTGGTTCTTCAGCAGGAGGAGAAGACGGAGGCGTGTTATAGATGTCCACATCCGACGTATTTAGTTCAGTATGGGGTTCTGCGTTAACACTATGACTGACATTGTTAACATCTTCAGATGGTATTATTGTATTCGGTGTAATAAGCCGGTGGTCCGTTAATGTTGTATCACCTCTGGGCGCGAGGTGGCGGTTTGAAACCGTTAGTTCTCTGCCATTTGATAATCTTATGGAACTATATTGTGGATTTGGTTCCAGTAGGTCAACTTCTTCCACGATTGGATCATATTTGCTGGCTCTTACAAATTTCTTCAAAAGAACTTTACCGGGTTGCAACCACGACGGCATGGATTGTCCCCAAGACGATCGCCGTGGATGATTGAACATTCTTTCATGAGGTGTCGTGTTTGTTGTTGTACATATAAGTGATCTTATACAGTGGAGAGCTTGAGTAATAACTGCCTCCCATTTGTCTATCGATAGATTTTTATCTTTTAAAGCAAGGCGTATCGTTTGCCAAAGCGTGCCATTTAAGCGCTCCACCTGACCGTTACCCTGAGGATTATAAGGTGAAGATCGACTAGTAGATATTCCTTTTGTATGTAGAAAGTCTTTAATACCAGCCGACATGAAAGACGCTCCTTGATCTGTATGAATAGACGCTGGCATTCCAAAAATTGAGAAAATATCAGTTAGATGTTTAATTACTGTCTCTGTACTCATATCTGGGCATGCGTAGGCAAACGGGAATCGTGAGTATTCGTCAATTATTGTCAAAATATACTTGTTATTAGTTGATGATGGTAGTGGTCCTTTAAAATCCAAGGACAATCTCTCAAAAGGCATTGTAGCTTTGATTAGTAACCCAACATTTTTACTGAATCTTGGTTTTATCTCTGCACAAGTTGGACAAGAGGTTACAACCTTTTTGACATCATCTATTGTAAACGGTAGATTTTTAGATCTTATCCAGTGGGCAAGTCGTGTTATACCAGGATGACAGAGAGATTTGTGTAATTCCAAAAGGCGATTGTCTGTAGTGGCTCCACATACTTGCCTGGATAATGCGTCAGCTACAGTATTAAGATGTCCAGGTCGATACTGTATGTCAAATTTGTAATTTGATAATTCTAATCGCCATCTCTGGATCTTGTCATTTTTAATTTTGCTTGCATGTCCTCGCATCATATATGCTACTGATTTTTGATCGGTTATTAGATAAAAAGACCTCCCCATCAGATAATGACGCCATTTTTTAAGGCTTTCTATAATGGCGTAAGCTTCTTTTTCTATTGACGGATATTTTCTCTCACTTTCGTTTAGTGATTTTGAAAAAAATGCTACTGGCCGGCCACTTTGTGTCAAAGAAGCAGCGATAGAGTAATCTGAAGCGTCCGTTTCTACAGTAAATGGTTCCTTGGGATCAACTGCTGCTAAGGACGATTTCGAAATAATTGTTTTTAATTCTTCAAACACTCTCGCTTGGTCGGCTTTCAGTGGATATGTCGCTACTTGTGTCAGTGGATGTAATTTTGAAGAAAAATCTGGTACCCATCTAGAGTAATGAGAGAATAAACCTATTGCTCGTCGTAAAGATGCAGAATCAGTGGGTAATGGCAAATCACGTAGTGGCCGTAAACGTTCTGGATCGGGTTTGATGATTCCATTGTTGATATTATACCCAAGAATGTTCAAATCTGTTATACAAAATTCGCTCTTTTCTTTGTTGATAGTAAGATGGTATTTGTCTGCAATCTCCATGAATCTTTCAAGTTTTTCATCATGATCCTTCTGATCAATTCCACACACGGTAATATCATCTAAATATGGGTATATGCCCTCTATAGTCGTTCTTCGTATAATGGAGTCTACGGCTCGTTGAAAACAAGCTACTCCGTTGGTCACCCCAAACGGAATACGACGAAATTGATATAAATTGCCGGCAGCTTCGAAGGCAGTGAATGGTCTATTCTCTGGAGTAATTGGGATTTGATGATATGCAGATTTCAGATCGATTTTGCTGAATACTCTATATTTGGATACCTTTGCTATGACTTCTTCGATATTTGGCAATGGATATGCGTCGAGATACGTAAATCTGTTCACCGTTTGTGAGTAATCAATACACATCCTCTTTTTATGATTTGTGTTGGACGTAACTAGAACTTGAGCACGCCAGGGTGAAGTGCTCTCTTCGATGATACCATCTTCCAGTAATTTCTTGACTTCTTCTTGTATAAACTTGCTAACGTCGCCTGCAAATCTACGTGATTTTATAGCTATTGGTTTGCAATCTGGCGACATATTTGGAAATAGATTGACGGGCTCAATATTAGCTTCATCTAGGGCGTTTAATCTGAGAGGTGGATTTTGCCCATTAAATTGGATCTCCAGAGTGGAATACTGTTCAAGTACATCGTGTCCCAGTATGACATTACAGCAAAGATTTTCCATGACACGAAATAGTATTGACGGAATAACTGCATTATCCATCTTTAATGTTGCTGGACACACTTTAGTTATTTGAGATGTATGGGATGAAGATGCCATAGTCACTTCTTGTGTCCACGCTCTTGTTTTTAGGTCATATTGTTTTACTAAATCATCGTCAATAAAGCTACCAGTACTTCCAGTGTCAATCAAAGCTTTAACCGATATACTGTTGATGGTAACAAGTTTCGTACATTTCTGAATATCGCTGGCTGCTAATACTAGACAAGAAGTAAAGTCTTCACCGTTTTTGGTAGCAGTGACGGCAGCACTGACATTGCTGCTTCTGCATACTTTCGCGAAATGTCCTTGTTTGCCGCACTTGAGACAGGTTGCTTGCGATGCTGGGCATAATCGACGGAGGTGACGTGAGTTGCCACAAAAATAGCATTTTCCATTAGATTGTGATCTAGAAGGTTCGGCAATCTTCTGTCTTTGATTTGAAGTTGCAACTACAGGCGTAGGCTGTATTGCAGCGGCGTTTTGTGAATTATTGAAGCTTTGTGATTGAATTTGAGCAGATTCGAGAGCTCGAGCCTGACTGTGGGCTTCGTCTAAAGTAAGAGTCATGTTTTCTAGCAGCCGCTGTCGAATAGCAGTAGAAGCGAGACCGGAGATAAAAGAGTCGCGTACATACTCATTCTCATACTGAGTCGCAGTAACCGATGTGAAACTGCATTCTTTAGAAATAAGTTTTAGAGATTGCAGATATTGGTCTATTGTCTCGTTAGGGTGTTGTTTACGAGAGGCTAAATTGTGACGTGCGAATATTTCGCTCTTCGGCTTGATAAATAAACCATCTAGCGTGGATATAGCTGACGAGTATGTTTCTGCTTGGGCTATATGCTCGTAGATATTTGGTGAAATAAAATTTATGAGCAGTTGATGCTTTACCTTATCATCTGTGACCTTCGCTGCGTCCAAAAAATTGATGTAAGTTTTTTTCCAGTGTAGCCATGGCGCAGCATTATTATTGTCAAGCGGGTCCGCTTCGAATCTTTCTGGCTTTAAGAATTTCTCCATTTGAATATGGATTTACATTAGTCAAATAAATTGATAAATGAAAGTAAAGATTTTAACCCGAATGTATAGGCTTTATTTGACTAATAGAATCTAACATAGGATTGTGACAATGTCAAGGATTTTCTTTTAATTAGAACCATAAACTAATAATCTACGACAACATGTCTGTATGTATGGGGTATAAAAAAAAGATGTTCGATATTTAAAACATGGTGAATTTAAAACTAGTTTGAAAGGTGTAATAGATAGGAACCTCTTCTATCGGTAATTTCAATTTGGCAAACGATCTACGAAACACCCTGTATATTATTATTTATGCTTTTGATTGTCGGCATTTGGTGGAACTTATAATAATACATTTTAAATAAACTCGGACTCTTGGACATTCAAAATTGTGGAATGTACAAGTGAGTTTATTTAAATGTGTATATTAATTTGATTATAAACTTGAAAACTCGAATGCTATGGCAAAACTGCACGAATAACACATAGCCAAACGCTCTTAGAAGTTTAATTAAAGTATGGGAGCTGGCAATGAAGAATCTCAGACACACACAGAGTAATTAGACTTTGGAATGAGCGATGAAAATAAATAGTGACCGTGCATATGAAGAATGACTGCATAGTTTTAAAATATACTTTGTCGAAGTAGATAAAACGATAAGTTGGTCTAATCCATTTAAATGGGAGTAAACGCTGACCTTTGATTAACATAATGGATAACGTGAAAGGGACTGAGAGTTATGCTATCTACGAACTCGTGGAATAAAAGATGTGAAGAGATTATGTCCCTTTTTCGTGGATGTAGGGGAAACTATTGTTATGGGACAAAGGTTTACAAGATTTGATGATTTATTATTATTAAATGCCTAAGGCGTATGAGTATATTATTTTTATTTATGTGTAGGAAGCTTTATGAGTTCACTTTCACATTTATTTTACTTACTTAGTAACTGATGTTCATCATAACTCGGTTTTCTGATTATGTATCAATATAAAACGTACCTATATAGGCTATTGTTTGTTGATTTAACAGAAGTAGTTTACAAAATACTCAGGTAAAGACTTAATAAAAACAAGAACAGTCACTTTATCCACTTTCAATTTCATTTAACTTTGATGCTATAATCAAAGTGAAAAGAAACGAAGTGAAGTCCATTTATTCTATTAAAATATTTTTTAGGCTATATTAAGATTCAACAGGCATTATAGATAACATCATGATATTTTAGATCTAAACAACACTCTATACAGAAGAAGTTTGTCATTTATAAATACCAGATATTTAAGTATTTTTCGAGAGATTAATGAAAAGACATAGGAATGTTTTTAGAAAAACGCTTTGAAAAAAAATTTGTTTCAATAACTTCAAATGAGTGTGACGTCGATGACTGACGTCATACTTCATCGAGCGCGCGACAACGGCACTTACATAGCATTGCTATACGAACGTAAGTTGTTTGCTGAATGGGGAAGATTCAAATACAATGGTAGAACTTGTGTGCGCGCGTTCTTTCAAAAATTGAACGAGTTTATGGCTTCTAGAGGTATTTCGGGGGACAAGGTCCTATCTTTTGCATTTGAGATATTTTCAGATGATGATTTACCTTACATTGGTATCGAGGTAATGGTTCACATAGATTGTTTTTAATAAGTTGAAATTTAACAAACTCTGTCCGGCAAAGTTTACACCGTTCCAGTTTCAGAGTAAAACTATCCCTCTTGTCACTCATGTAGTACCAGGAATAAAACATTCCTCGGTTCTAGTCACCAACGAAATGCTAATTTTTATAATTTAAAACGTACTTTCTACCTAGGTGACAAAGATAAATGTTTTAGTAAGAAACTTCACCTAAATAAAAAAAAAATAAAAAAATGTAAAATCACCACTGGTCTATAAACTCTTGTATATGCCTAACAAACCATTAGGCGAATGGCATACTACAGATTTAAAATTAATTAATTATAATCAATGAATACTTGCGGAACCTCCTTCTAAACTTAAGGAACCCCAAAGCCGCTTTGCAAAAAACTCGCTCATAACAGTCAGAAACCGGTTCGAATCAACACTGCGTCGGCTAGTAACGGCCGTCAACTCACGTCGATAGATAAGAATTTTATATACCTACTCGCTAACATTCTTTACGAGTTGTATGAATATTGCCAACGCAGACCGATTCTTGACTGATTACTGATTTTTCGCACATGTTTGCCTATATCCTAAGTCATAAACACCTTTTATACTGTTTCAGGGAATTGATGGGCTGCTATGGGGTCCTCATGCAGTGCCGAAAAGAAGCTGACACTGGGGGGACCTAGGAGAAGAATTTCCCCTAGCGAAAATTCTTCCTTGAAATTGGGAGAGGGGGGGGGGGGTGACGTTGATGACTGACGTCATACTTCATCAAGCGCGCGGGGCGTGTGTCAACATCCCCGGTCCTCAACGGTCTCCTCTGCGGACGACGACCTTCTTTATAAACGAATGTCACACGTCATTCGGGCTCTCTCTGCGCGTGCTACAATATATCCAGGCAAGTCGCTGTTCGTCTTACAGCACTGCCTTGGACCTGAAGCCTGTAACCTATACTAAACTAAAGACCTAACATTATCTAGAATCATCTACCATCCACGACCCCTAAAGCCGTGGCCGTATAACTTGTAATCTTAAACATTATACCTATAAAATCATCCCAAGTGTTCTTATTTATTACTATTCTGGTAGGGAAGAAGCTATCTTCGTTGCATGAGTAGACCGACTTAACAAAATATTAAGAAAGCGCCCTAGCGAATTAAGTATATAATTGTTTATTCAATATAAATAAAAATGAATCGCGGTTCGTTTGTCTCGCTAAAATTCGAGAACAGCTGAAGCGATTTGGCTAATTTTGGTCTTCAAATAGTCGTAAAGGTTCAGGGCAGGTTTAAAAATTCAGGCGGTACGAAGTTCGCCGGGACAACTAGTTGTGTAGTATTTAAAACAATTTCTAGATTATTCTCATACTTTTTAGATACTTACGGATAATTAACCATTACATTAACACTTTTTATAAATTGTACGACGTACGAGTCATAACAATCGGGCCATTGACGTATAGTAAATGATAGGTACCCGATTTTAGTATGAGTGGAGTACTTTACGATCAGTCAGAAAAAGTGTGAACCTTTTCATTGAACAGGTATTTTTATTAGATCACTCACATTCTATGTTACTCTCTCCCAAATCGGCACTTCGCTGTAAGTGGTGCAAGTCAGCTAAAATAAAAAAATGCTGCTTGAATTGGATAATTTCCTTTTACTCTGTATTTTTTATTGTCTTTTTAAGTATTAATGTAAATTTGTATTAACTATATTTTAATAAATCTGTAACTAAATAATACAAAATGTTGAAAACTGAGACTTAGCTAAGGTGTCGAAGAATCAATACCTACTAATTATTGATATGTTGGCAGTGTGTAATATTCCCAGAATATTACGCAATGTAGGTTAGTTTTGGGCAATGAGGCTTTCATTAGCGTGTGCAGCGTTAACCTTCTTTATAATAATAGAAGGTGCAAATACGAACCTAAATAATTACCTGTAGATACTTTCTATCCATTATCACTTATTTACGTCGGCTTTTAGCATCCGCATTTTGACCGAGTTATGGCACAATGTAAATAGGCCCTTATGAAGTGTTTGTGTGAAAGATTCTTTACTTTATAAATCCTAACAATCTATGAATTACACAATTTGACCAGCATCCATCTCGAATTTATAACCTACACAATTAATTACTACATTTACATAATACTCTTAAAGATCTTTATGGGAAAACATTTTAGTGAATCGTATCCACTTAAAACTTTGGGCCCTTCTGACATTGCTTCCTTGTTTTTAGAGCCACGAGCAAGGCGTTAACTGCCGCTGAGATTTATTAAAGTGGTTTATCTTTTCAAGGCATTTTGGAGGAAGAGGCGAGGCATTATCTATATTTACCGTCACCTTAATTTGTTTCTCCTTTTAGGGTGTTGCTATTCATTTTGAGGCCAGAAAGTTCCTGTTGAACTTTCATAAAAGTAAATATCGCCCTTTAATGTACAAGATGAAATGTCCTCTTTGTTGAAAGGACTGCTTGCCGACTGAAAATGTTCTACGGCAATTCGAATTTTCATCTTTTGAAGTAGAATAAAGTAAGCCAATTACTTACTGTCGTTTTATTACTTTATTTTTTTATTACAGTTTCTAAGGTCTATTCAGAAACACTAGGCGCTGTTTATTATCCTATATTCATTACGGCTCTTAGGGCTGGGACATTTCAGGCACTCAGATTGGATGAGACGATAATAATACACCACATCCCCGCCTGTCTTTCCTTTGGGGTAAGCAGTACAAATATCCACATGCTAGTAAACATCATTCTTTTGACTCTTCACCTTTCTTTCCGCATCGCATATAGATAAATCAAAATTCAAAAATGTCTAGAACTAATAAAATATGTTCGCTCTCTATACGAGTGAAGAGCGTAGGTGGTCTTAAGGAGTTGCAAGCATTCCGCAAGGAGGTCAGAAGCCATACAATATTCATAACGATATTATTTATAGAAGACTAGCTGACCCCGCGAACTTCGTACCGCCTAACAGTCAATGAATGTCGTGTTACTTTTTAGCTGAACTAATTTAGGCTTTGATGAATGTAAAACAATGATACAAAATAATATATTTATATAGATAGAAACAAAAAAGTATTTTATTATGATGAATGATGATGAAAACATACATACAGAATGAGAATAAAAATAAAAAATAATAAAAAATAACAATTAAGTACTTCAAACTCATATCAGAAAAAAATGATTGAAAACTATGTTTGGCAGATTGGAAAAAAAAAATTGGATTAATTCATTAATAGGATTTTCATTCAAACACTTTGTGGTAAACGACATTCTTTGTTTTTTGGTCAGGCGCAAGAACAAATAAAGCGGATGGTTTGCCGACACGTGAGCATGCCACGTACAATTGACCATGAGAAAAACATGCATTTTCTAGATTGAGGCCACAAATAGTCAAGGATTGGCCCTGTGATTTGTTGATCGTCATGGCGAAGGCAAGACGAATCGGGAATTGAATTCGTTTAAACTCAAAGGGCATATCCGTTGGGATCATCGGAATCCTTGAAATAAGAACTTCCTCATCTTTAAATTTTCCTTTAAGTATCGACGCGTGAATCACATTGCTCATCAGTTTTCTTATCACCAAACGCGTTCCATTACACAATTTTGGTTGGTTTAAATTTCTAAGCATGATGACTACCGAGCCAACTTTAATTTATTAATTTATTTATTTTATTTTTAGGAAAGCTTACAGCTATTGAGTTTACAATTATTAATCAAGAGTGGTCAGTGACACTTGCCAAAAACAAGCTTCCACATATAGTGATGACACTATAGTCGCCGGTTTGAAAATAAACATAATGAAAATCTCAGCGGCAGTTAAGTTTTAAATTGTGCGGTGGTAAACCAGGCACATCCAAGGAGTTTAAAAATTCAGTTGGATAATTAGTGGCTTCTTCTTCGTTTGTTACACAGTCGATAGATTTGAATGAATACAGAGTACCTACGATTTCATTTTGAATTATAAAATTGAGGTCATCTACATCTTTATTTTTAGCGGCCAAAATTGCTCGCTCACTTAACCATTTAGTATTTTTGTGGTTAGCAATGATATCCGGGAATACTTTGTTGATAAGCTCGTCTTTTGATGATACGAAATTGCAAAAATTTGGAGGAAATGAAATCAAACCGCTCGATTTGTCAACAGGAACACGGCCATTACCGATAGTCAGCAATTGCTTCGAGAAATCATCAGCAGATAGATCGTTCAACAACTTCTTCTTCAACTCTCATATTTCCAGACAGTTGAAGTTTCTTTACATATTGCCACAGATTTGATGCTTTGAGGCAAGCGTTTATTTCGTCGGCAGCAGTAGATCTTGGAATGACTGGTAGTGTTTGTCGGAAATCGCCAAATAATAAAATCATTGCACCACCAAAACATCTCGAGTCATTGCGCAGATCTCTTAATGTTCGGTCTAGTGCTTCCAATGCGCGTTTGTGCGCCATTGTGCATTCGTCCCATATGATGATTTTTGATGCTACTAAAACTTTGGCCATTGCGGAGTGTTTCGAAATGTTACATGTCGGTTGTTCAGTAGTTTGAAGGTTTAATGGCAATTTTAACGCTGAGTGAGCCGTACGGCATCCGTCTAACAATGTGGCCGCTATTCCAGAAGAAGCAATTGCTACCGCAATTTCGGATCTCGCACGTACAGTGGCCAAAATCAATGACATGAGGAATGTCTTCCCAGTTCCACCGGGGGCATCCAAAAAAAATAAGCCGCCATTTCCATCATCAATTGCATTAATCAGTGTATCATAGACTTCCCTCTGCTTAGGATTCAACAGAGGTACATTCGTTTGAACTGATTGGATTAGTTCATGTGGATCATATTCACGTTCACGTTCCAATTCTCTATTAAATGCGTCATTCATTCCGCAATCTGGCGCTGGCATTCCTAACCTAACTAACAAACTGCCGCACATGAGGTAACACATATCTTCGATCAAGAGCAAAGTCTGGTTATGGATCTCCTCATTCACCTCAAGATCGGAATTTCTTGAGCTGACGCGAATTCGATGTAAAATATCTTCTGACATGTTATCTTTGTATTTGTTCCACAGGTCACGTGGGTTCGATGGGAAGCATGTTGAAATGATGATAGCAAATAATGTGCGTATCTGACTTGGAGATGCAGAAATAATTGCTTCAGCGATTGTCGTGTCCCAATGAGTATCGTTTTCAAGCAAATTTAGCTCTTGACATGCTGCACAAAATGTGGGGCACACGATACCATTAACAGTTCGTAGTGATTCAAATGATGTTGGCCCTCGATCATGTACCAGCAACAACCGCAAATAGAAACATTCATCATTCTTCGGATGAACTGTGTAAATACGACCAAGAGCATCAGTAGAACGCATATCTGGATGACCAGGAACTGCATCGCCTTGCTTCCAACGTTGAAATTTCTTCAATGTAGCGTTCCAAGTGTAATAACGTGGCATTTCTGTGTAAAGCAAAGTTCGTGCGAACGGATTGCTTTGACAAATCGCAAAGAAACTGGTCAGTGTTGTCGCTGGAGGTGTTTCGGCACGTTGAGCAGCATTCGACGCTGTGAAATATACTTTCTGACCGTTCTCTAGATGCACCCCCAAATGTAAAACAGTGGGATGACGTTCGTGAATAGGGAATGAAAATATACGCCAAATTGCTTCATTGCAGTTCACATATCTACCAACTTGATAGCGCTTGATTTCATCGTTGGTATTGGATGTTTGGATACCAAAAACCGCCATGTCGCTCCCTTTCGTGACATATTTGCAAATGTATTTAATTGACTTGACCGAATTGCAATACTCAACATTACAATGTGCTTTGAATGTTTTGGAAAGAAGTGGCGAATATGGAACAATCCAACTGTTGTCAACTACGAAATCGTTTCCTTTCACTTTAGTTGTGATAGTTCTACCATTATCATCGGGCGATCGACGCCGATACAATGGATAACCATCGTTGCCTGTAATTGTCTCTGCCGTAAATTTTGGTGGATACCGTTTGGAACACTTGCCGTCGACCATGCACGGTGATTGTCGGTTGATAGTGCCACATGGTCCATGAATCATATTCGTGACTACAACATCATGTAGGTCTGGATCGGTTTCAGGAGCAGGAATCTCCGCACATATGATGTCATCTATTTGATCTGGCCGAATTCTTTCGACTAACCAAATCAGAATGTGAGCATGCGGTAGGCCTCGTTTTTGCCATTCGATTGAACACATCCAGCATCGAGTATTCCCAAAGACGTGTTGCTTAACAATGTAATTCATTAGTGACCGAATTTTTTGCCTGAAAACACGTGCGGTGATGTCGTGTCGATCACTTGATGTTTGTCCGGGAAGCAGCAATTGAATAATTTCTATCCATTTCGGATTACATGTAAATGTAATGAATAGATCTGGCCGACCATAATTACCAACATATGTCATTGCATCTTGCGCATATTCATGCAAATGACGCGGGCTACCTATGTATGTCGCCGGTAAAATAGTCAATCGATCAACATTTTCTGAATCTCCTTCTGTGCTAATTGCATCGCGTAAATGGATATACTCTTCCAAACGCAATTTAGCTTGATTCAACCGAATGAAAGTCAGGCGCTCCGTTTCGATTTTAACGTACATGTCAACGCAATATTGTTGAAGCAATCGACGAAATCGCAACAAATAATTGTCAGAATTTTCACGAATCATCAAACGATATGCGTAATAATTCATCGAACTAACCTTCTTGGTAGTTTCCTCACCTGAAACAAATGCAGTAAAAATTGTATTTTAGAACCCGTAATAGGTTAACGACTCTTACAGCTACTCTCTACTAAATTAGAAATTACAACTTTTTTTGAGTACTAAAAGCAAACAGAATAAAATGTATATCAAGTTAAAATTAAAACAACAATATTGATCTTACCATTCAATGGATTAATCATTTTGATATTAAAGTGATATCCATCGTCTCCTTGCCAAAACATCAGCGGGTATTGTAACGCGTCATATGAACGGTGTGTTTCATATATTCTTTGTAGTTGCCCAGTATTGCGTCGTGTAAGTACAATATCACGTGTTTCCAAGTTTTCACCAACAATCAGGATTGCCACTTCATCGATTGTTGGAGCATTAAATGTGCGTTCATGTGTTCCAGATGGTCTTTTATCTGCTCTGATCACAACTTTATAGTCATCATTTGGCATGCTTGATTTGCATGATGTTCATGAAGCATTTGCTGCAGATCTTGGAGAATTGCTCTTTTCGTAGCTGTGTTGATCCCTTGGCGCCGGTTAAGTTGTTCTTCCATATTGCCCATGAAGTATATTTGCAAGAATTTATGCTGTGCATCTTCTATAGGTTGCAATGATCCAATGCGATGGCAAATCTGGCCTTGAATCTGTAAAATCAAAACCATAGTTATAGTTAGATTTACAAACACTATTTTTACAAACACTTTTTTTTTCAAATAATAACATGCCATTTTTATTTCAGAGACAAATACAGAAATCTAACAAACTACATTCCATATTTTTTTTACAATGATAGAAAATAAAGTTTTTAACGTAAACTACCCTAAATGTCGGATTATATCCGTGTTCTTCGATAATTTCTGCCCCAAATGAAGTCATTTGGAAACAGACATTGTATTTTTGAGTGTTCGCTAGAAAATGTCGTGATTCTAGTGTTTCGCCATAAAGCAGGGAGCACAATGGCTCTGGTGGCGGGACCAATAATGGCAATTTCACTTTACCACTAAGGCAGCACAAACCAGGCGTTTCACCAGCAAGCTTCAATGCTCCACAATGCTGGCAAACAACGTCTATTGGACCAATGCAAACTAAAAGATGCAAGCTGTAGTCGATGGTGCAATCATACAGAAACGCTGCTCGATTCAAATCAATACTTGAACCATTTCTTCTTGCACTTCGAAGATTATTCCTCTGTTCATCTGTACGATAAGCTCGACGATTTCTCGTTTCTAACCTAGCCGTTTCACGGGCTGCCTCTCTTTGCTCTTGTGTTTGAGAAGCACGAATTAAGGCCCTTCTTTGCTCCATACTAACGCGGCGCTGTTCTCGTGCAATTTCTCGTTCTCCATCAGATAATTGACTCGCGATATTCCGTTGCCTAATTGCATTACGGCTTCGCTGGGAAAGATTAGATCTTCTAGGACGCGGCATTGTTATTAAAATGTGCACTCGCATAAAACCACCAAATATAATAACAGTGACAACTTTCGAGACATAGACAATAGCTCAAAGAGTATATAACCACTACGTATGAATATCTTATCAAGAAAAATCATATACAACCTATAAAAAGACATTTACACTTTTGTTAACCTGTAGATTTTTTTTCCTTATTCTTATAACCTTTACCAACAGATTTTTTATTCTTTTTTATTTTGTTCCTTTCCGATGATTTTATGTTTTTACTGTAGAATAAATCTTAGGTATTATTTTCTGGAATTAAAAATTAAATAATTAATAAATAATTTTCGAAAATTAATGGCTAAAACAAACAAATATGTAACACTACCTGAACTTTGTGGACATTTTACAAAAAATAAATTTCTGAACGCACACATGATGTCTTCATAAAAAAATAATTTTTTACTTAAAGTTTTCAGCAACCTGGCCATAAGCTCCAAAAAAAAAAAATTGTTGTTACACTATTTGACAGGATTGTACAACTAATGTTTTACATGTAATAAACAAATCAGCATCTATTTCATTGTTTTAAGATGTATCCTGCTATTCGTGACGGAAACAAATCCAACAAATCAAAAACCATGGCAATCGGTCCAGCCGTTCTCGAGTTATAAGTGTTGTAACAAACACGACTTTCTTTTATATATATAAGATTGGGAAATCTTAAACGATTACAACCAACAAAAGGCACCAAACTTTAAAGAGAATATTGCTTTTTCAGTGAACATTTTGTAAAGCTTTGTTCTGTTTTAATAAAAATAAAATAAAGAACAGATTTCGTTGTGAAAAATAAATAGAATACCATATACGAGTATCATATTAAATACCGAATTTCACCTACTTATATTACTTTACATTACATAGCATCACGCCTTTTTCCCCGAAGGGGTAGGCAGAGGTGTGCAAACACACCCACATCTCGCCAGCTATGTTAGGTCCCATGTAATAGGGGGCGAGCCTATTGCCATTTACCGGGCACAAGTTCCAGACTCTGGGATAATTATCTGAGTAAAATTCTAAAGAGAATTATACATTATCCACCAGACCCGGGAATCGAACATGAGACCTCGTGTGCAGTCTGTACATAGTACCATTGTGCCACCGAGGTAGACTTATATTACGGTACAGGCATTTCGGTTTATTTAGTTTTTGAAATTCAAAACGGAATGAAATTTATTTTTTCCCGCTAGCGTATTTAATTAAACAGTGATATACTACAGATTTACGGTTGATTTATAAACATTTTGCATGAAAATTTATGCTGGTATTGAACCTGGTATATTACCCATTAAAGGTATATTACTCAAAGAATTAAAATCGCCATGCAACTCTTGGAAAACAACATATTTGATGACGATCTCAAGTAAATAACGTAGTCTAAATGAGCCGTTTCTTTCCTAGAAGAACGCGCCCTGCAACCGTGGTTTTGTTTAAATGTGTACACGCTTTAATATTCCTTCATTCCGTCAAGTAATAATTTAATAAATTAGAATAACACAAAATATTTGATATAACCCTGAGATGGGTATTATGTTCTTGTTGCCCTTTGTGCCTCCTTATTTATCACAGTCTAACAGAAATATTAGAAAACAACCAAAGCAAAATTAAAAGTGGTTTCTATACAACGTAAATATTTTGGTAAAGCTTAGTGACTTTGAAGCAAAAAACTGAAAATAACGAAGATTTGAAATCTACTACTAACTCTACACTTAGTCCAATGGATAAATGATTTTATGACTGCTTTGAAATATTTTGTGAAATAGGTAGGTAACTAATCTATTGATTCTGCATCGTAAAAGCTTTGATTCGTATAGTACCTACTTAGTCAAGGCAATCTTTAAGTTCTTGGACTATTTAGCTTTTATAAATATGAAAACGACTAAACCAGTTTATGACTTAGTTGCCGTACCATATAATTTTCTTGTTGACAGGTAATTATTTAATTGTACAGGGTGAACAATTACTAGCGAAAACTTGCCACTACATTAAATTATAAATATCACTTAGAAAAAATTGACAGAAAAATAAGCGAGATTCTCAGCTCATAACCGTGATTTTACAAGCTTTTATTTACTGTCCCGATGTCCGTGTGTAATCAACTCTTGCAAGTTAAATTTAACACACTTCCCGGATTCCGATTGAACTGAAACCTTTCCTGCGTATTACGCATGACAATGCAATAAAAGATTGATAAATAAAATAAAAGATTGATTAAAAAAAATGATTTTATTATATTTCACATCTATATTGTTTGTTTTGTTTAAATGGTCTAGTATCACATAAAGATGTTTTGACTGAGTTTGAAGTAGTAAGTATTGTATGAAGATAGTTTGAGATTTCAAGCAGACGTTAAGCTACTTTTAATTCGGATTATCTTTGTTGGAAATGAAAGCTTGGGGAAAATTAAACTGAACTGAGCTATTAGCATTCACTAGTTACTTATAGTATAGGTAAGCATGTTTGGGTCAGCCAAGGAATTTTCAGATCTACCGAGAGCAAATTATACTCCATAAGCTGTGTGGACAAATGACCAATGCAAACATCTCATCTATAGACGATGTTTACAAATTGTATACGCAATCTGTGATGTGATCACAAACAGGAGCTGTGTACTATTTACAGGTAAACATTAGTAGGTAATAGGGGATGTTAGTAATTATATGTCTATGCAGAGTAATTTGTTAAGGTCAAGGAGCACTGGAGCTGCAGATTGAAAATTTTAGTGTGTAGGTGATTTCTTGTCAGGCAGTTCTTGGTGAGGGTCTCGTGCGAGAATGTGGGCGAGTGTCCCGAGAATTATGTACAACCGGCTAGGTTATGGAAGAATTTAGCCCCATAAAAAGCCGTCTACTAAAATGGCATGGATGGAATTAAACCTCATCACTCAGTCGCAGAATGCAAGCGACATTTTGAAACTTAATTTACGAATTAAGGAAAACTGTTACAAAAACACAGCTATTGGGTTTTTTTGGTTCTGAATGCAGGTTTATTGACAATACGCTTGTGACTTGACAAATTGGTAATACGCTTGGGACAACTTTTGAGAAACATTTTGTATATTATTTTACAAAGTCCCAAGATAGTTTTTAAGGTCAGAAGATAACCAGTGTGAAATTCAGGCACTTACGAGTAACCGATGAACAAATAAATCTCTTTCTTTTCGAAGTTAAGAAAATGTATGTTTTGATTTAGAACATACAAATCCGTTACATTACCTTCCAAATAGTCGGCATCCATAAACCGACAAATCCTGTAGCTTTTTAAATCGATAGTGCAGACTGTAAACGATCTCGGAGTATGTTCGGGTTGATGTCGTAATATTTTTAGTATTTATTCAGATATATATTCAGAAGTCGCTTTTTGTTCCGGTCCAGTCACCGCTTAGCTTTTACGCTTCAAAGGGTTTCATAATTTTTCAAAGTCTGCAAGTGATGGCTTAGGAAACAGACTTTTAATGAATTGACTAGACATTTTAATGAAAATATATTTCGTATCAAGATACACACCGTGTCACACCGTGAATCTGTTAAGTTATTTTTTTTACGTAATGCCTCAGCAAACAGGCATAAAAATAGCTCGTTTTTGAAATCGGAATTTCTTTTTAATTAACTATAATCAACTTTTTTTGGCTTTATTTATACAAAACATTAAATGACGCCTTCTCTCATGTTGTTGTAAAATATATAACTGGGTTTAGATGAAAATGAAAATTTTACCAATCGAAATTAATGGCGTGTTTTTTGTTCGTTCTGTGTTTGCGGATTTTTTTTTCATATAATTTAAAAGTACTTATACAGTAATTTAGCAGAAGAATTTATAATTATAATTTACATTTTGTAAGGAGATTATAATTACATTTAAAAATAAATAGGTCCTTATAATATTTATAAAAAATCATGTAAAAATCCTCCGCTTCATTGCTGGCTGTTATGTATTAATTCGATAAATCGACCGAATGGCGATATTAATTCTCTAATCAAGCCAAAAAATAACCAGCCTTCTGGCCCTGAGAAGCAGAGTATGATACTCGCATTATAGAGCATGAATGAAATATAAATTATTCAAAATAAAATAAAATGTATCAAAAGTCAAAGCTCTATCTAAAGTCATAAAGAACATCAGCCCCAAAGAGAACACAAATATTTTGTCCAATTTAACCATTGCACTAGCATTCGAATCATAATTTAGAGTTTACTTTAACCAGTTTGTTTGTAGCAATACCAAGAACTAAGTTGGTCTACCATTTTCAGTTTGAAATTTCAACTCAAATTAGAAACTCGCTAGAAATCTTTGCAGATCTGTCGTGCACTTTAACTGACTTCAAGTATAAATAACACTAGTAGTTCAAAGAAGCCAAATACCTACAATAATTTACTAAACTACATTAACTACAAGAGGACAATTGATAAAGTTTGATGGACTAAGTTTAAATGCAAGCCACGAGTTTGGCAATGTTTGAGTACATGTCCAGAATAGTTAGTGCTGTTTCACGCTGTAATGGACAACCTAGGTCATACCTAGCAGAAAGTTGCTATTTATGTCTTCATAAACACTATTCGCGATCGATGAACATATAGACTGAGTAATCAATGCATTAATTTATTATTGGCTGACTCACTAATACAAAAAGGTAAAATTTAGAAAAAATTATGATAAGTATATATTTAAATCTGGCTGTTACTGTATTGGCTGTTATTGTTCTTTAAAGTAACAGCCATGTATTTAAAAACAATCAGCGAGTTATTTTTTTCATTAATAATGTTGTGTTTAAATAGCGTTGTACACAGTTAAATCTAGAATTTATAATTCTATAGGAGTAGTAGTATAAAGAATAAAAAGCAACAAAAAAGCTAACAAAATCACTGACACAAAATCTTAAATAAAATATACCTTTTATGTCTGCAAAAACTGGGCTTTTATTAGCCACTGTTTTGAGCTTGTACATAATAAATGCAAACTGCCCAGTTCACAATGAATTATGGTGAAAATAAATCATGATTCAGTGCATTATATCTTTAGAGCTATAATGGTCCATCGTAATAAATATTTATGACAAATAAAGCAATGAATTTAGATATAATAATATTTTGTTGTGGTACTTGTCTTTGGTTCATTGTATTCTGTATAATAAAATAATAAAATTCTCTTAAAATTCTAAATTAAACTATAATAAAATTCTATTCCATTCTAATCTATACTTATAATAAATCTGTAGAAGTGAAAATTCTGTACATTGAAAATATCAAAAAAATAAATGGCAAGGGGTGTTACTAGACCGACACCGAACACAAAAATGTGATTAAATATCCTGGGCACCACACTGGGTACTTTTTATCCCGGAAAAGTATATACAATAAATAACAAAGTTAATTTTGCAGTTCGATTCCTAGACCCGATTACTGTACCAACCGCAAATAATAAGTTTGTCGTAGATTTTTTTTTTGGAACGAAGTTCCTTATCGCGCGTTGCGAAAGGAGGCTAGACGGAAAAAATTAACATATATATATTTTATTTTTATTTTTTATATTTTTATTTATTGAAAGGAAAGAAACAGAAACTTCATTCCATCCGGGTGTCCCTTGACACCTCTAAAGTTTTTTTTTTATATTGGGTTCGCCAAATGGACGCGGCCCGCCTGGTGGTAAGCCGTGACGACGTCTAGCGATTGTGGGCCACCCTCGGAGCACACAATACTATAGAGAGTGGCCCTCAAATTGACGACCTACTGATGTGCCTCTTCACACTCCGCTTAAAGAACCCAGGATTATATGTGGGAGGAAACACGTGAGCAGGCAGTGTGTTCCAGGCCACTATCGCTCGGCAGAGAAATGAACGTTTAAAACGTTCGGTTCTCGCGAACATGCTACTCCACTGTGTGGGAGTGGTGGCATGTCTACCCGGCACGCGTTCTTCGAGATCGGAAGGAAGAGGGTGGGATCAGATTGAAGAGCTCTTCAGAACAGGTTGTGGACCAACCAGGTTGTCAACCCGCAGTGGAGTTCACTAAGGGGCGCTGCACACGACTAAGATACTATAATATTTAACATAAGATACAATATCGCTCGCCATACAATTCAATGGACTATCACACACGACGAAGATAATAAATAATATTTCATATTTTCGTTTCTTAAGATTAATTTTTATGGTATAATAGAGAATATAATAGAAGATATAATAGAGAAACTGTTGTAGGGGGGCTTTATGAACGCAATAAAACCCAAAACAATGGTTTTTAGAACTTTTGTCTTTTGTCTGTTTGTCTGAATGTTTGAACACGCTAATCTTAGAAACGGCTTAACCGATTTGAATTTTTGATTTGAATTTGCGGTTTGGTTTTCAATCGCTTCATAAATAAAAAAAATATGTAGATCTAAAGTAACACGCAGGCGGAGCTGCGGGCAACAGCTAGTCTAATAATAAAATTCTTATCTGCCTATATATAAAGTTGTAGGTATTAAAAATTTTTTGAATGCGCTTGACATGAGAACTGGTAGATGTAATTTTAAACGAGTCGTTTTGTTTGAAGCTGGGAATCCAACTTAAGAAATAGATTATTCAATTCAAATTAATCGATGCTTCTCAGGACCAGAAGGCTGGCTCTCTTCTGACCCAAAGAATAAGTATCGCCATCCAACGTGGCAACACGGACAGCATTCTGGGAACCTTCCCAGTCAACAATGACGCGGATGATCTTTTCAACGATATTTTGTCATGATTTTTTTTTTGTTTTTAACTATGAATATTGTAATTCTAATCAAATATTGTTTAAATTGATTTAAAATAATGGTTTTGGTTTTATTTCTAGTGTTGTCATCAGAATGTCTTCATAAAAACCATGCTACGTTTCTGTGCCCAGAGCTATGTTAGGCCGTTTCTGAGCTCATACATAATGCGAATGCGAACTGCCCAGCTGGCAATGAATAATGGTCAGAATAAATCCTAATAAAGTGTATTACATACTTGGGTAGTAAGATTTATGGTTAAAAGACGTACTTTAGATTTAGTTCCGTGTGTCACACTATGACGTAAAATAAAAGAATGGAGTTATACATTCTGCAAAGATATGGACCATGTACTCGTAATAGGTAATATCCCATTGGTAATAATAGTATTGTAGTGTATTTACACTACAATACTATTATTACCAATGGGATATGGACCATGTGTCAGCGTAAAATCAAACCTATCAGTACCAGCAACCTTATATTTGATAATGTCTATGACGCTCAGGTAGATAATTATTATTCTTGCAATTACATATTATTATTAAATATTGAAAAAGGGTTTTTATCACCAGTAAGACCAAAATTCACGAATGATCTAAAACGGTTAGTGTGCGAAAGACTCAATTCTCATTTAGACTTTGGGACTTTACAATATTTTTCATAGCGCAACATAATTTTTTTGCTCTTTTTTATTGTCAACTAATTCATGGTTATAAGACTTTTTATAAGGCTTTTGGACTGATAGTCACTTTTTCATTTTTATCCTCTTTGTTTTAATTGGTCATCATCCACCAAACCTTTTCTAACCAACTCAGTTGGGGTCGGCTTTCCAGCTAACTGCGATACGGCTAAAATTCGATATTTTCCGTGATGTGACTGCCGTATGACCTCCACAACCCATGGGCGATATCGAAAGTCTGTAGTTTTTTTTTCAATTTGTTTTGAATATTAACAAATACCTACAACTGCACTTGTATACCTATGTATGATTCAGTTTATCTATTCTAACAAATCTGTTCTTGGTGGTTACAGCTTTGCAATCCATTAGTGTTCAGTACTCAGTAGAGAAGCACTTGTTAGTGCTTCTCTTTATGTTTAATGGTTAGTGCTTTATAACTATATCCACTGTTCGTCTATTGTGACACTTTGTATTCAGCTTGTGGTTGACACTATCTTTAAAACAAAAGAAGTTACATATAAGTTAATTTCATTGATTTATAACTTTCTAAAGAATTTACCAATTAATTGTGAGTGATTTTATTTGAGACTGACATGGTTATTATTAATTATTACAAACGGGATATTCAGTGAAATGTTCTTTTATCAAAAGATTGATATCAATACCTACATCGGTAAACATTATATTTGCAATAGTACTGAACTATATCTGCACTATAATTACCATGTTGATCTTGATACGAGAATACCAAGTTTGTAATAAAAGTTATAGTAAGTGATATCCTTAGTAAATCTTTCACGACAAACAACGCTGACGTGTAAAGTAATCATTCTTTTAAAAATCAGTCAAGGGGTTTGTTTATCTTCAAAAGTATATTATTATTGTATATATGTATTTATACACTTAATTAGGTTGAAGTAAATAAACCAACAGGTATTAATAAAATAAAATTTAAATGTCCCAGGTGTAAAGGTGTTAAACTCTTTTAAATATCAATAAAACGATGCAGTAATTACTTAATAATCACGCCAACGGTGTGTGCTGCTGCCAACAGTTTAGTTATTATAGTAGGTACCTACAACATTTGCCTATTTACTGCGTATTTAAAAAAAAAAAGTATCATGATATTCGAAATCTAGGTATATTGAAATAAGTCGAAATTCCAATTCAATTTATGATAACCTACAGTGTTAGAGCTGACAAGCAATGGCTTGTCAGCTCTAACACTTTAAGAAACTCATTGCTTTGAAATACAAAAATACATTCAGTAATAGTTCAGAACACGCTATTAAACAAATCATGACAATAAGTAAAAAGCTGATCAGGGACTATTTGGTTCGTCCTACCCTATTTTCTAGTTAATCCAATACAGAACCGCTTTGATAAACTTATAACAAGCATTAACGGGTTTTGGTTAGGTAAAACCATTGTGAAGCTCGAGTTTTCGCTATGGTTGCAAAGACCAGGGTCACAGGGTAACTAGTGGTTTAACTCAAACTCTTAGATTCTGTCATGGAATCTGTCGGGTAGAAAACAATTTCCACCCACCAATTAGTACTCTTAAATACGAGTATCACTGATTAACTTCAATATCTGTTAGAATATTTATTGAATGCAAAAGTTTATTAACGTATTTTAGAGTATTTAACCACTTATTAAAATGTGTGTTGTGTAAAGAAGGGGCCAATTTTTTATTTCTTTAAATGCGTTTTATTATACCTAATATTCCATTAATAGCGGTCTTGGCGACATTCGTACAGCTTCAAATTAATAAAAATCTTTTTAAACCTTCCTCGAAATATGAAGATTTTAAGATTAAAATCAGTCTAATTTTGTCTTAATAGTCCGATTAGTATAAAAAGGTCTGTCGGCGCACCAGCGCCTAAAAACGCGCGGCCGCCGCTGCGCCGGGGGGAAAGGAACGTTGGTCGACCCCGCCCCCACTTACTTGCATTCATACGATAATGGGCGTTTTCTCATTGCACGATATCGTGACTACACATGAAGGAGTCACGGTGATTTCACCTGTGATTAATCACAGCATATTATGAACATTTTAATAATATAATTCGTCATTGTTCACATCTGTTATCTCGCTCAATTTAGTATAGTCTACTAATATTTTACATATTGAAACTGCAACATAGCCAAATGGGAGGGAGGGGGGGATGATTGATGTTGTATTTCCAGGATATAGCCCCCAGACCTACTCATAGAACCTAGATATGTAGGGTAACATAGAAACACGTCCAACTGTTAACGGTAATATCAAAGTTTTTGGGAAGTGGAATGGGAATTGGGATTTTTTTTCAAGGGGGGCCCGAAAAAGAAGTCAAAATTGACCTACTGAGAATCTTGGGTATTTTTGTGGGATGGGAATTTTTTCATGTGGGTGCAGGAGAACAAAAATTTGCTCAGAAATGAGCAGGGAAGCTCCGTTACCGGGATATAGGGAATTGGGAAGAAAAATTTTGTGGGAATATGGGGTTCAAATACTTACTTAGGGTACTATGGGGCCGGAAAAATAAGGGAGTAATTGACCTGGGATGCTTAGTTTTCGAGATATGGGGTACTGGGAATATGGGGTGTTTTTGCAGGATGAGTATTCCCGGATTTTTTTTTGCAGGCGAATGGAATTTTGTAATGGGAGGGGGTGCAGGGGGAATAAAACTTTGCCCATAATTTAGGTGGGAAGCTATAGGGGCTGGGAAGTTGGTAATGACGGGAAAATAAAATAAAATAAAATAAAATAACGTTTATTATCTTTGAAATTTTCAGAAAATTATTTAGATTCGTCAGAAGTTGGTGTGACTCTACCGAGGGTTCCAAAATGCAACGAGACTGAGAAGAGCCCTCAAGAAACTCAGCTCGGCTTTTTTCAAAATATTTCATCTTAAATCTAATACAGAGTTATTTAGAAAGGAGCAATTCGTTACGTTGTTACAACCAGGCCGCCTTGTCATCTAAGAAATCATTAATACTATAATAAGCTTTATGGCACAATTTACTTTTTATTAGTTTTTTAAATTTATTGACAGATAAATTTGCTATTTCGGTTGGCAATGTATTGTACATTCGAATAAAGGTTCCCGCAAAAGAATTACTCACTTTATGAAGCCTAAATTTAGGAACAGCCAGTTTATCCTTATTTCTTAAGTTTAGATTATGATTATCACTATTTTTCACAAATTTACTTTTGTTTTTGTGGGTATACAATAAAATTTCATAAATATACTGTGAATACACTGTAAGGATGTTAATATGCTTAAACTTATCTCTTAATGACTCCCGAGACCCCATTCCATAGATAGTCCGGATAGCCCTCTTCTGCAACACAAAGATGCATTCAATATCGGCAGCGTTACCCCACAGTAGTATGCCATATGTCATGATACTGTGGAAGTAGCTGAAGTAGACAAGACGCGCCGTTTTAATGTCTGTAAGTTGTCGGATCTTTTTGACAGCATAGGCTGCTGAACTAAGCCTGGCCGAAATTTTCCCGATATGAGGCCCCCATCGCAATTTGGAGTCTAACGTTATGCCCAGAAAGACAGTGTCATCGACCAATTCTATTATATCATCCCTAACCTTAACACTGGTTTTAACAAGTCTTACATTAGGTAAGGTGAATCTTACACATTTAGTTTTATTTTCATTTAATAATAAATTATTAGCACAAAACCAGTGGACTATCCTAGAGAGGGCAATGTTTACATCGTCAAGTTCGCGCTGTCCACGTTTAACATTAAATATTAAAGAAGTGTCATCAGCAAACAAAACTACCTCGTGGTCGTCTCTTATGAGGTGAGGGAGATCATTAATATATACTAGAAAAAGAAAAGGTCCCAAAATTGAACCCTGCGGTACCCCCATTGCTACAGGAGAACCAGGTGACTGTTTACCATTGATCACTTGAATCCATTGAATTGACGAAATTCAAGGCCGTCCCCCGGATTCCGTAATGATCAAGTTTCTTAATTAAAGTCTGGTGCTGAACGCAATCGAAGGCCTTAGATAAGTCACAGAATACACCATAAGCATCATATGACTCATCCCAGGCCCTGTATATACACTCTAATAATTTAATTCCGGCATCAGTGGTGGACCGACCACGAGGGAAACCGAATTGTTTTGTATGTAATAGTTTATTAACGTTAAAGTGATTTTGCATTTGATTAAGCATAATTTTTTCAAAAATTTTACTAAATGTAGGTAGGGGACGGAAATTGGACGGATCTGAAGTACTACCCGATTTAAACAGGGGAATTAATTTACTAGATTTCATTAAATCAGGGAACACACCACTATCAACACAATTATTAAATATTATTACTAGTTCAGGAGCAACCATTTCAATAAAAGAATTTACTAAATACACAGAGATGCCCCAGAGGTCAGCTGTTTTCTTGATATTTAAAGATTTAAAAGTTTTTAAGATAGTGTTTATGTTAACTTTACTGAATTTAAATATAACGTTACAACAAGGAACGTTTGCTTTTAACAAAGATTCTGCAATGGGGGTTGAAGAGCCTAGGGTTTTTGTCAAATCTCGTTCAAATTCGTTAGCGACCTCGAAGTCTGATGTAGTTATTTTACCATTTATATTAAGTTTAAAATGATTATCATTTAATTTTTGTTGACCTCTTTCCGCGTTTATAATTTTCCAAGTAGATTTAACTTTGTCTGCACTATTGAGAATTTTATCACTTATATATTTTGATTTAGCTGCTAAACAATCTGCTTTAAACTTTTTTGAATAAGTTTTAACATAATCTAGAAATTCAACTGATCTATTAAGCTGTCTTTCTGAGTATAGTTCATAAAGTTTTTGTCTACTTTTGTGTATACCCTCAGTGGCCCATTCACTGAAAGTAGGACTATCACTAATCATGACCTCCTTAGACTTGAATATGGAGTTGAACTCGTTGTAAAAATAATCAAAAAATAATTTATACATTACATTTGGATCTAAGCCAGTGTCTAAGAATGGAATTTTATTGCAAAGTCCAACCCTCATACGTTCCAAGCGGTCACCAGTTATTGGTCTACATAATATTTTACGTTTTATAACTTTTTCTTTAGTGATTTTAAAAGATGCTATTTGCCCACAATGGTCTGAATCTAGCTTTTTTATAATACTTTTACTTTCTGGCAACATATCGCTCCAGGCAAGTGGCTATTGTATTACAATATCTAGTAGGCTCCAAAAATTAGTTTGAAAGATTGTGTGATTTAAATAAATTTAAAATATTATAACTCATAGGCGTATTAACAAGTAAATCGACATTAAAATCACCACATACTATTAGGTACTTATTAGTTTTTCCACGTTTACATAGAACTTTGTCAATAAGTTCCTCAAATTCGCAAAAGGGTGAGGTTCCAGGTTTATACACGCATACTACTATGAATTTCGACAGTTCGACTTTACACTCTAGAGAAAGAGCCACAATATCTTTCCGTTCTTTAAATTTAAGTTGTTTATTTAATAAAATCAAAGATCCCCCCCGTACTGTGGTCACCCTGCAGAATGTACTACCAACCCGGTGATTACTGAAATTGAACATGAGCTCATACGGCTTACGCATATGTTCTGTAATACAAAAAATATCAATATTGTCTTTCATTAGTGAATTCATTAACAGTTCCAACTCTAACTCTTTGCCATGTGTTAAACAACCAATATTTTGATGCCCTATGTTGATATAATTTACATTTTTTGATTTGGTTTGATTTGGAGGGCATTTTTTAACATAATTAATATTTGTAACTAAATTTAATTCAATTAATTGACTATGTCTGCTAAAGGGTAATATTGCCTCTGTTGTCGTAGAACTTAATTTAAATTACTTGGAACAGATTCCAAAGTCTTAACACTAAATCTACATTGCTCAATAAAAGCAGTTTTGTCAGCCAAGTTCTTGGCTGAAGTGTAAAAATAATTGAATAGCAAACTTGCTATTTGTCTCTTATAATGCTTTGGTAGAAAATACCTACCTTTGTTTACATAAACAATATGTTTGTTATTGTTAAAGTTACTGTCAGAAGTTGACAAATTGTATTTATATACAGTTCTCTTAAAAACAGAATTAAAGTCAATTATATGGAATTTATTATTATATTGGCTAGTTAAATTGAGTTGTAAATTTATCTTATATCTAAGAGAATTTTCAACGTCTGGCACACCTTTTATGTATGGTAATGTAAACATTACTATATGTTCAACATTTAAGTTTTGCATTTTGTCAAAGTATAGGGATAGTTCATTTTTGTTAATTTTACCCCTGTTTGAGCAGAAAATAATTATTTTACTGTTTGAGTCAAAATTATATTCTAATATCTTTTGCATAATTTCATTTAAAGATGCACCTGGATAACAGTTATTAATAATTGAATAACAATTTGAATTAAATTGTTGTTCAATTATTAAGAAAAGAACTAAAATCAGTTCCAATATCATCACTAAATAAAACTAGTTTAGTACATCCAGAGAGTACGGGAGTAACTAAATTCAACTTAACCTAATGATGGTTGTACTCTGCAGTCATTCGGTTTGGTGCCTTTCTGGCGCTATCCTGGCGCGTTGCTTATGAGTTTAGCAGACTACCGATTTGTTAACCAATTACAGTTGCAACGTAGTATAGCAGTAGCATGGGTTTTACGATCATTTACGCGACTTAGGCCCCTGACCTGATGAGGTGGGTACTGCAGGACCCATCTGCATAAAGACAATTTAAACATTTCTTAAATTGCTTAACAACACTTATTATTTACGAGGAGAAACATACTTCTGCAGAAATTAAAGGTCTACTAAAAAAAAGGCAAATTAATTGTTTCGATTCAAATTTTGCGCTAAAACGCGACCAAATGTATAATTTTGTAAAATATAATATGTATGAATTTACAAAAAAAGTTATATAAGTATCGCGCTCAAAGTCACGAGCAGCGAGTGTCCGCAAACATTTCGCTTGGCACCGATTTGAAACATGAATAGGTAGCACATACAAATAATAGTATTTTATTAATATTCAAAGGTACTACATATTAGGTTTGTATAAAAGTGATAGTAAATGAAATCTTTATTAGGTTATGTTACTGCTGCTACTTACTATATCGTGATGATATCGTTATCGTGCAATGTGAAAACGCCCAATCTAACATCAAAACGTCTCCTTTTGAGCACCGTACGCGACACTCGCATCCTTGTAACGTCTGTTACTTATTTTAATTATTATGACTATATTATGGTCCTAAGTTTTGGTAGAAGAACTCGCCGGAATAATTTCAAGTTCAACTCAATAAAATTTATAGTGTGTGTACAAATGAATTAAATAATTAGACCTGGTAGCGCAGTTGTACTTTTTTTTTAATTCCGCGGCCCAAGGTCGCGGGCGCTCTAACGTCCGTTGCCGTCTCTGGTTACAAGCAGAACATATTTCCAATGGCGCCCGGCTTCCAGTGGCGCCCGGCAGCGCAGTTGTCCTGGCGAAATTCTCACTGCCACAGTTGCGCCACCGGGTTCCATACTAGGTACTAGGTTCAATTGTAATTCTAAACGATCCTGGAACCTAAATCATTACTGTAAATTTAATCAAAATCGGGTCTACATGAAGTGTTGTGTGACCTATCATTCACCAAGCCTTTTCCCAACTCAGTTGGGGTCGGCTATCCAGTCTAACTGCGATTCGGCTGAACTTCAATATTTTCCGTGAAGCGACTGCCATCTGACCTCCACAACCCATGGGCGATATCGAAGTTCTGTAGTTAGGCCGGCCGGATTTTTGATCAAGGGCTCCAACTACCCCTAACGACTGCCATAGATGCTCGTATGACAACCAGGACCGACGGCTTAACGTGCTTTCCGAGGCACGGAGGGTTCTCAGTGTCCTAAGAAATGGTCACTCATCCTAAGACCGGCCTGACTAGATGTTGCTTAACCTTCGCAATGTGTTAACATTGTCGGTTACCACTGGACCACGAGCCCCTCACGTTGTGTGATCTATGTTAATAAATAAAGTTACAGACCTACGTACTATTTCCTATTCTGTAATATGTTCGACTTTGACTTTGATATAAATTTATTCACAACCAATTTGCCCAATTCTTATTAGCTTCAAACTTTCAAATTCGTAGATTGTTTTATCTTCAGTGATTTGGCCTCAAGCTCTACCAGGAAGAGGTATTATCGGGTTGTCTATTCAGCGCCCATTATCTGTACGTCGTCATCTTGTATCCGTTCACAGTAATTATCCTGTCGTTTGTCTTTGCTGTGTCGAAACGGAAATAATCATCATTAACTTCACTATTCACCGAAGAAACTAGGAGCTGTACATAATTCGAAGACACACATACACATATCATACCTATATCCCAAAGGGGTAGGCAGAGGCGAATAACACACCCACAATTTGCCAGTATTTTTAGTCCCACGTAATAGGGAGCAAGCCTATTGCCGTCACCATGTCTAGAAAGTGAGTTATGTCCAAAATGGCCGAATTAATATAATAAAATAAGCAGCTATATTATAATTTTGAAAACTAAATTTGATACCCGTTGCCTTACGATGAAATGTTGATGAAAGGCAACAAAATCTTCGTGCTAGCCGCTGTGGCACAGCCAATTAAAGTCCTGGTTGTCTCGAACTCATACATATTATAATTTGAAGTTATGTCACACAATATACTCCTCGAAGGGGTACCTAGATAGAAGCCTTTAGTATAGGTACCCACGTTTTGCTTTTTTGCTAACATGTTATTAGTGGAGTGATAATCTACTGATGTTCTTGGGCACTTTGGACACAATATTCGCACCGCGTGAACCGGGAGAGATTCTAGGTAGGTGCTAAATCGATCCCATTAGAATCCACGTTATATCAGTGTATTTACTCTGTAAAAAATATTGTTGTCATCTATAGGTACTTACTAATATTGTAAAGAGGGACAATTTGATTGTTTGTTTGAATAGCTCCATATCTCCTTAACCGATTTTGAAAATTCTTTCACTGATATGTAGCTACATTATGCCGGAGTACCATAGGCTTCGTTGTATTTTGGTAATGTGTTCCAACGGGAATCGGGAAAGAGAAACCCATGGCGATCAGCTACTAATTAAACCAACCTTAAGCTATAGCTACGCTTGTTTAAAGTTTTTAATTGTTAAACCTAATTAACACGTTCAACGCTGAAGCCCATTTATGATCTAGTTGTTATGACGCAACGGGATCTAAAAGTTCTCGTTGTGATCCATCAGGAATGACGCAACGAGATCCAACAGATCTCGTACGACTTAGTCACTTCAAACCCCAATATTTTTATGAAATTTAAATATTTTTATATTTTTTTTGTATGTAGCAGGTAGGGGATGATCAGACCTTTCAGTAGGTTTTCACCACTTATGTCAAAAAAAATACTGTAAAATTTACAAAATAAAAAACGAGAACTTTTGGATTCCGCACTAGATAGCAAGAAAATGCGAGTACTATCAGATCTCGTTATGCAGATATTGCATAATATCGATAAAAAAATAGTGATGGGAAACAATAAGATAAACAACATTATCGAATAATTATTATAATACAATAGTAAGGCATTAGAAACTACCTATTCAGGACAAAAAATGTCAATGTTTTTCATTAAAACACGGAAAACACTTCACACAGAAACCTTTCACCTGTTTTGTCTTTTTATCCGCTTCTTTGCTAGTCATTGTTTTTCGTGCCTTTTCGTAGCAACTCACACAACTTCTCTTCTTGGTATTTACTATATATTTGTGCTCAGTGGTCACTTCCAGATTATAGTTTTCCAGGTAAAAAGTTTTTCAAAACCTCTTCTTACCCGTCTTTAAGGTGCTTTAATAAGATGACAACTGGTCGCTATAATAAATTCCCTTTTTGCCGTCATTGCCGTCAAAGTTGATACAGCACTAATTATTTTCTTGCTAAGCGAGTGGCGCTCGTCTCGGTGGCAGTCTGTGGGACACGAGTCAAAGGGGTTCGTGGTCAACGTGGGGAACACCCAAATACTCCGAAAAACTTTATTCCGAATTTTCAAAAGTCCGAATTTCATAATACCTAAGAAGTGTAATGTCTATTATTAAAAATCACGAAAATTATTTTACCGAAAGTCATTAAAGCGATTTGTTAGTTTTCCGATTTTCATACGTTCGAAGAGTCAAATGCTCGAAGGGTTCTCGGTCCGAAACACGACATTCCGATATTAAATACTTCGAATAAACTGAAAGTCAACATGTTTGTTCTACAGAATTTAGTGACAGAAGGAAATCGCTGCAGAACCAACTTCACGCAGTCTAGTCTGGGTATCTGGAAAGTGGGTTAGGTTTTTTTTTTTTTTTAACGTGGTCGGTAATGCATTTACGCACTTCACCGTCTCGCTGCGGGGGGGGGGGAGCGAGACGGCTTCATGTGGGACTCCCGGCCCTAGGATGGAAAACGGGCCGGACTATCCACTAAAACCTATCCACGGTGTTTCTCCTTCGCCTTAACCGGGCCGCCGGATAGGCAGGAACTGTTAAGCAACGGCGGCCCGGCAAAGGGGCGCTCTTTCGAGCTAATCTCGGGGGGGCAGACCCCCCCTGATCGAAACAGAAGCGACGCCCCCGAAACACATAAGGGGCGTCGGACTCCTCAGGGCCATTCGCGTGAGCGGTGGGCCCCCCGACCCACCGCCCACGGCCCTATCAGTCGGTGGCTTGGGCGTAGGCAATACGCCGTCGCCCCCTGACTGGTGCCCGCCGGGGCGGGAGCGTACGGCCTGCACGCTCCCACTCACGCAGGGCCTCTCTTTTCGCCGCCATCACCTCCCGAGCGAAGGAAGCGACGGCAGCCTATATAGACTGGATCAAGGCCGGCAGCGAATCCACTCTTCCAATAGTGCCCGTGAGGGCCAACCTCTCCGCGTCCCAGGCGGCGCACACGAAGAGCGTGTGCTCTGCCGTGTCCACGGCACCGCCTGCGCAATGAAGACAAACGGGCTCCGACAGAATCCCCACCACTTCCCACAGGAATTTGGCAAAACAGCCATGACCCGTGAGAAGTTGGGTGAGGAAGTAGGTCGGAGCCCCTTGCGCGTGCTCCACCCACCGGCGGAGCACGGGACCGATGGCCCCCACGAGCACCCGGCTCGCAGTGGGAGCCTCACATCTCAAGGCCCATTGCCGGAACAGATCGTCGCGAGCCTCCTGTCTCCAGCGATCGACCTGCTTCGGCAACGGGCGACCTCCTAGTTGTCGCACCAGGGCGCCCTCCTCGTAGACCCTCTTAAGGACCCCTGCTTCGAGATCCCACGGGGGACTTCGTGCCAACAGGCACGCCGCCTCAAAAGACACTGTGCGGTACGCCCGAGCAGCCCTCTGCGCCGCAATCCGCTGCGGTCGTCGCAGCTGAACCACGTTCGCGGCGCTGAGGGCATCCGCCCAAATAGGCGCTCCATAGAGCGCCTTGGAGCGTACCACACCCTCGTAGAGACGGCGGCAAGCACTTCCCGGTCCCCCTTTATTGGGGAGCAGCCTGCCGAGCGCATTGGCCGACGCCACCAGTTTTGGTGACAGCCGCCGGAAGTGCTCGACAAACCCCCACCGACTGTCGAGTAGGAGACCTAGGTATTTCAGGGTCCTCCCGACAGTGATGGAGGTGCCACTCACCACAATTTGCAAATTTTATAACAAGCGCCCTGATGCGACCCACAATCTGCGCCGCGCCCGCAGTGGCGAGCACGGCAGCGTCTCTAAAGGTGGATCCTCGCGCGGTGACAAGGGTATCGTCGGCGTAACAGAGTACACCGACGCCCTGAAGAGTGGCACCGCGCAGGACCCAATCATAACCTAAGTTCCACAGGAGCGGACCCAACACCGACCCCTGTGGAACACCACACGACATTTCCCTGCGGACTACGGCCGACCGAGTCGAGTAAATGATGGCCCGGTCGACGAAGTAGTCCGCAAGCTCGCGCCTGAGGTACCACGGGACGTTGTGGTACCTCAGCGCTTCGGCGATAGTAGGCCAGGGTAGGGTGTTGAAGGCGTTGGCTATGTCGAGCGACACAGCCAACACCACCTGCCCCTGGCCAACGGCATCCTCGACGCTGTACCTGAGTCGGGACACGGCGTCCAGGGTGGGCCCCGCCCCCTCCAGATGCCCGACGAGACGCGCAGAGAGCACCCGCTCGAAGAGCTTGCACATCTCGTCGAGCAGGACGATGTGGCGGTAGGCCGACGGCGACTCCGGGGGTCGCCCGTACTTACGAAGTAGCACGAGCTTCCCCGTCTTCCATCGTCGCGGGAAAGTGGGTTAGGTTAGGTTAGAACTTTGACCACAACAGACCGCGAGCCGAGCGAGCGAAGCGAGCGTGCTTCGGCAGCGGCCGGCGAAGTGCCGGAATTGATCTGTATTATATAAAAAATTTGGGAAACATACTTTGGCATGGGACCAGGGAAATATAATATTAATATTAATAAAGCATTAACGGGTTTTGGTTAGGTAAAACCATTGTGAAGCTTGAGTTTTCGCTATGGTTGCAAAGACCAGGGTCACAGGGTAACTAGTGGTTTAACTCAAACTCTTAGATTCTGTCATGGAATCTGTCGGGTAGAAAACAATTGATTGTGTTTGAAAATGATTGATGTTGTATTTCCAGGATATAGCCCCCAGACCTACTCATAGAACCTAGATATGTGGGGTAACATAGAAACACGTCCAACTGTCAACGGTAATATCAAAGTTTTTGGGAAGTGGAATGGGAATTGGGATTTTTTTTGTGGGAAGAGATGGAGTTTTATTACTTGGGGGGTGGTTCAAGGGGGGCCCGAAAAAGAAGTCAAAATTGACCTACTGAGAATCTTGGGTATTTTTGTGGGATGGGAATTCCCGGGATTTTTTTCATGTGGGTGCAGGAGAACAAAAAATTGCTCAGAAATGAGCTGGAAAGCTCCGTTACCGGGATATAGGGAATTGGGAAGAAAAATTTTGTGGGAATATGGGGTTCAAATACTTACTTAGGGTACTATGGGGCCGGAAAAATAAGGGCGTAATTGACCTGGGATGCTTAGTTTTCGAGATATGGGGTACTGGGAATATGGGGTGTTTTTGCAGGATGAGAATTCCCGGATTTTTTTTTGCAGGCGAATGAAATTTTGTAATGGGAGGGGGTGCAGGGGGAATAAGAATTTGCCCATAATTTAGGTGGGAAGCTATAGGGGCTGGGAAGTTGGTAATGACGGGAGTAACTAAATTCAACTTAACCTAATGATGGTTGTACTCTGCAGTCATTCGGTTTGGTGCCTTTCTGGCGCCATCCTGGCGCGTTGCTTGTGAGTTTAGCAGACTACCGATTTGTTAACCAATTACAGTTGCAACGTAGTATAGCAGTAGCATGGGTTTTACGATCATTTACGCGACTTAGGCCCCTGACCTGATGAGGTGGGTACTGCAGGACCCATCTGCATAAAGACAATTTAAACATTTCTTAAATTGCTTAACAACACTTATTATTTACGAGGAGAAACATACTTCTGCAGAAATTAAAGGTCTACTAAAAAAAAGGCAAATTAATTGTTTCGATTCAAATTTTGCGCTAAAACGCGACCAAATGTATAATTTTGTAAATATATAATATGTATGAATTTACAAAAAAAGTTATATAAGTATCGCGCTCAAAGTCACGAGCAGCGAGTGTCCGCAAACATTTCGCTTGGCACCGATTTGAAACATGAATAAGTAGCACATACAAATAATAGTATTTTATTAATATTCAAAGGTACTACATATTAGGTTTGTATAAAAGTGATAGTAAATTAAATCTTTATTAAGTTATGTTACTGCTGCTACTTACTATATCGTGATGATATCGTTATTGTGCAATGTGAAAACGCCCAATCTAACATCAAAACGTCTCCTTTTGAGCACCGTACGCAACACTCGCATCTTTGTAACGTCTGTTACTTATTTTAATTATTAAGACTATAGTCCTAAGTTTTGGTAGAAGAACTCGCCGGAATAATTTCAAGTTCTACTCAATAAAATTTATAGTGTGTGTTCAAATGAATTAAATAATTAGACCTGGTAGCGCAGTTGTACAGTGTGTGTACTTGTTTTTTAATTCCGCGGCCCAAGGCCGCGGCCGCTCTAACGTCCGTTGCCGTCTCTGGTTACAAGCAGAACATATTTCCAATGGCGCCCGGCTTCCAGTGGCGCCCGGCAGCGCAGTTGTCCTGGCGAAATTCTCACTGCCACAGTTGCGCCACCGGGTTCCATACTAGGTACTAGGTTCAATTGTAATTCTAAACGATCCTGGAACTTAAATCATTACTGTAAATTTAATCAAAATCGGGTCTACATGAAGTGTTGTGTGACCTATCATTCACCAAGCCTTTTCCCAACTCAGTTGGGGTCGGCTTTCCAGTCTAACTGCTATTCGGCTGAACTTCAATATTTTCCATGAAACGACTGACATCTGACCTCCACAACCCATGGGCGATATCGAAGTTCTGTAGTTAGGCCGGCCGGATTTTTGATTAAGGACTCCAACTACCCCTAACGACTGCCATAGATGCTCGTATGACAACCAGGACCGACGGTTTAACGTGCTGTCCGAGGCACGGAGGGTTCTCAGTGTCCTAAGAAATGGTCACCCATCCTAAGACCGGCCTGACTAGATGTTGCTTAACCTTCGCAATGTGTTAACATTGTCGGTTACCACTAGACCACGAGCCCCTCACGTTGTGTGATCTATGTTAATAAATAAAGTTACAGACCTACGTACTATTTCCTATTCTGTAATATGTTCAACTTTGACTTTGATATAAATTTATTCACAACCAATTTGCCCAATTCTTATTAGCTTCAAAATTTCAAATTCGTAGATTGTTTTATCTTCAGTGATTTGGCCTCAAGCTCTACCAGGAAGAGGTATTATCGGGTTGTCTATTCAGCGTCCATTATCTGTACGTCGTCATCTTGTATCCGTTCACAGTAATTATCCTGTCGTTTGTCTTTGCTGTGTCGAAACGGAAATAATCATCATTAACTTCACTATTCACCGAAGGAACTAGGCGCTGTACATAATTTGAAGACACACATACATATATCATACCTATATCCCCAAAGGGGTAGGCAGAGGCGCATAACACACCCACAATTTGCCAGTATTTTTAGTCCCACGTAATAGGGAGCAAGCCTATTTGATGAAAGGCAACAAAATCTTCGTGCTAGCCACTGTGGCACAGCCAATTAAAGTCCTGGTTGTCTCGAACTCATACATATTATAATTTGAAGTTATGTCACACAATATACTCCTCGAAGGGGTACCTAGATAGAAGCCTTTAGTATACCCACGTTTTGCTTTGTTGGTAACATGTTATTAGTGGAGTGATAATCTATTGATGTTCTTGGGCACTTTGAAGATAATATTTGCACCGCGTGAACCAGGAGAAATGCTAGGTAGGTGCTAAATCGAATCCCATTAGAACCCACGTTATATCAGTGTATTCACTCTGTAAAAAATATTGTTGTCATCTATAGGTACTTACTAATATTGTAAAGAGACAATTTGATTGTTTGTTTGAATAGCTCCATATCTCCTTAACCGATTATGAAAATTATTTTACTGATATGTAGCTACATTATCCCGGAGTACGATAGGCTTCGTTGTATCTTGGTAATGTTTTCCCACGGGAATCAGAAACGAGAAAGCCATGACGATCAGCTACTAATTAAACTAACCTTAAGCTGTAGCTACGCTTGTTTAAAGTTTTTAATTGTTAAACCTAATTAAGATAACACTTTCATAGTTTTAACATGACACTTTAAATAAAGTGTCATGTTAAAACTATGAAAGTGAAATTTGAAATCAAAAACTTTTTTAAATCTTAAAAGATAGAGCTAACCGACCTCTTTTGCTTTATCTTATACATGCAGATAATATATACAAAAGGACGTACGTTTTACTTGTACGTTTTCCTAAGTTCACGTTGGCCACGTTTAGTTTGCCTTTGATCTTTTCAAGGTTCTTCTTAGGAGTGTGCTTACTTGGTTTAGCCAAAGGTAGTATAGTGGATTTACAAGTTTATCAAAGGAAGTATTGGTAGGTTTGATACTTTCAAACTTTTCTTATTTTTATTACGCCCAAAAAATAAGCGTTAAGTCTCTATATGACAAATTTTTTGATACCTTAACATAATTGCAAAAACTGGTTATTTTCTTTTACATTTTCCTATATTTATTGTATAACAAAAATAAAATTGTGTATTTTCTTCATACTTTAGTCATTTATCATGCTTTAGTACAGCTCTTCCCATGAGAGTGATAGATTATGCTTCTGGTATAGCCTAATAATTATAGCCTTATTAAAGCCGGATATGGAGTGTTTACTGTAAGAAATATAATACTAGAAATAAGTGAAAAAATGAAATAATATACCAAACGCTTCAAAAACTTGAACGCCTTTTCTCATATCAACTTGTCAGTTTTTCCAACAAAATCTAAATAAAAATTAGCCATATAAAGCACAACAATACAGATTTGTTAACTGAAACCACTGAAACAATGCTTTGTGAAAGTAATCGTTTTATCAGACTATCTCTCTCTATTCATAGTCGCACAATAGGCGTACCATGTCAAGATCTTAATTGATTGTCAAAGGCATAAAAACAAATCTGTGGTATTGTATTCCAAAGGGAAAACGATGAATATGCGAATATGAATTTATCATTGTAATTTTTTTTTAAATATTTTTCTGTTTATTATTGCAATGTCATAAGCAGACTTTTGTCTTATCTACGGGAAAAAGATGTACTTATGATATGACAATGTTTGTGATTTGACTGCCTTGGTGGCGCAGTGGTATGAGTATGCGACTGTCATCCCTGAGGTCCCAGATTCGATTCCGGGTCGAATCAAATTATTAGTGTGATCCACAAATGTTTGTTTCGGAGTTTGGGTATTTTCTATGTATAATATGTATGAATTTAAAAATATACAGGGTGGTACGTAAGGCTTATATCAACCCGAAGACACCCCTATCAGCTGATCGCCCAGAACGCCTTTTGATATGTTTCGACCGCAAAACAAGAAAAAAATAGTAAATCATAAAAAAAAATATATGCGTTATTTCAAATCAAAACAAACGTGTCCCAACACTAGTGCTTGACGTACTTACTAATAGAAAATGGTGAGTGGAGCGGGAGGCGGCATCAAACACGACGGAGTCGATGTCCTTTGACGGCGTCCAATAGTAGGAAATTTCAAACGGCGTGACCTTGATGCGAAACAGAGACAAAATGTTCCAACCAGGAGAGAGAGAGTAGATTTTTCACAGGCGCGCTTTATTTGTACTACTTATTTGATGTCAATGACCGAATCAGCTGATTTAAGCTAGTGATGTTCAAACAAGATTGTTTTATTCGGTAATAATGTTTTTTTTTTCAGGATGTTTTTTTTTTCTTGTTTGGCGGTCGACACATATCGGAACGGCTGTCTTCGGGTTGATATAACCCGTACAAAACACCCTGTATAAGTATGTTTATCAGTCATCTAGATCCCATACACAAGCTTATATTAGCTTCTTTGGGCTAGATGACGTTGTGTGAGAATGTCCAAAAATATTTATTATTTATTTATTTGTTACCAGTTAAGTATAAAATATCCTCTAAGATCAGATCAAATAAAATAAACAAATGTTATGTGAAGGACAATGTAATAGAACAGAACACCATCTAGTCTCTTACTAAGCAGAGTTTAACCTTATTTTATTGTAGTTAAAAGATAACCATACGCTTCAGAGGCGCACGAGTATATAATTGATATTTTTTTATTAAATACTTCTCAATTATTGTATTTATTTATCTGATTAACTTTAATGTGTGGCTAATGAACTAAAAATAAAAGATAGTTTTAGCTACATTATTTGTATATAAAAAATAATAAAAAAATATTTAAAAAAAATCCAAAAATCGGCAATCTTCTGTTTATAGGCACATGTTTTCACATAATAGTAACTTTTTTATTTAAAACTAATTAAAATATGTTTTATATCCTAATTAACAATAAAAAATCAGTCAGGGCTATAATTATTTAGCTCAGAATTTGGTTTACAGGCAATCAACGCGTACATACATTGCGCCTCCGGAGCGCATTACCTAGTCGTAACTGTAAAATTATGGTACTTACCGCGTAAAAACGGCCGTCCCGCGACACTCTACACCGGTGACTTAGCTGACAAAAAAGGACGGCTAAATATCCACGGTCACTAGAAAAAGACAGCGCTTTTATTCAATCGTGGGCGCCTTCGAGGCGTAGGTTATCTTTCTAGGGTTAATTATTTTAATTTTTTTCAACGCTTGGACTGCAGAGATTCTAATGGTAGTGGAAATTATGATTTGAATAACAGTGGTTTTGAATCTTATATACTGCCCGGTAATGGCAATAGTTTTTTTCACAGAATAACTGGCAAAGTGTGGGTGTGTCATTTCTTAAGAAATAACTAAGTATATACAATACGTTCATACTATAAGTAGAATCCCACTAATCTAAATAGTAAAACTAAGTCTACATATAAGTAGGTAACTGATAATGTATTTACGAGGATCACAAATAGTCTGCTTGGTTTCATATCCGGATAGCAATATCCTGTAGCTACTATTAGATGTTTTACTTAGTCTTTCCAATTTCCTACGGAATAGGCGTTTACCTTTTATAGTCTACCTAGAACCAATAAGTAAAAGTTCAGATTTCGAATACGCAGTTGAAATGTCAGGTTTCGAATAAAACGTGAGATAGGAGACTTGTATGTGTAGTTAACTATGTTAAGTGATTTGATTGATTGATTGATAAGTTAACTACACTAACCTATTAAATTAAAAAAGACAAAGATACTGTGTAGCAAGAATATTAGATTTCTATCATCCACGTTATGATTTTATATGACAAATTACAGACTTAAACCTTCCTCGAAAACCACTATATCTATTAGTGAGAGCAGCATGAAAATCGGTGAAGTAATTTTTGAATTAATAGCTAACAGATAGACAGACAGACGCTGCAGAAAACTTTATTTTATAACAATGACAGTGATAAGGTACGAGTATTATTGCACTTTTAAAAAGTTTGAAGTATATTTCTTTCGACCGACATAAAATGATACCATTAAATAAATAAAATAATAACTTCTATGTTGTTAAGCAATCCAATTAAGTAAACGAAGGAAATTAATAGCACTTAGAGTACGCGTATCTATTCAAAGTTAACATTTCCATTTAGAAAGTTTGCGCCAATTTAATCAAAAAGCTAAGTAGGTAATCTAAGGCGTTCTCAATATTCGATAATGATTGCTTCATTTATCAATTAATTAAAGCCTGTAAGTTACCAAATGTCAGTGATTTCGTAAAGCTGAAGTAGGCACTTTCTAATAGTACATTTATAAAACACGGGGCGAGTTCGTTGCCGGTTCCGTGAACTTGTTGCCTATAGGTATGTATATTTTATATTCGTCAGAGTCTCATCTTTGAACTATCAGAAGCACTGTTTGTTGAGAATAACTTAAGCCCAGGAGTTCTTTCTTGTTAATCATATGTCACTCTGCAACTGTAACTTTGTTTCTGACTTTTTTAGTTTCGAGGTCACGCGACCATAACCGTGCTCCATTGTCAGGCGTCCCGGGTATGCTTGCCTTTGTAAGGATAACTTTAGGGTGACGACGGACCTTTTCTTTTACAAAGGAGTAGTTTCAACAAAAAGTTTCGACAAATTAATACTCTAAACCTTGAAATATTTAAAACAAAGAAGTAAAAAAACTTAATGCTGGTGAGAAGGAATATTTTAGAAGGAATATTATAACATTTTCATCTTATCTTGCCCTGAAGGCCGACTATGGTACGCGAGTAGAATAATAATGTGTTCGTTATAAAATCTATCATAGAAATGACTCTTTTGGGAATCAATATACCTACTTGTAGCCTCGTAGATTATCTTTCGTTGTCAAGTAGGTACATACAACATATAAATTACCTGTGAGCATATTGTAATATTATATATTTCTAAGTATATAAAAAAATTAGAACGTAAAATGTTTCTAAAAGATATTTATTTTTCGTTTTAAATTTTAAAATTAAATAAAATTCTCAACACACAAGTACTATTGAATACCTATCAATATAATTAATTAACATTTAGTGTAAAATTTCCTTGTTGGTCATAAAAGTAATTCAACATCGGACCAACTGTTTCAAATTAACCCTGGTACCTAACTAAGCTACTATTTTAGTAGTCTAGACTTATATTATGGGACTAATGCTATATAAAGAATGTAATGTTACACACATTATTATGAGACGGTTTTTATCATGAAAAAACAAATAAAGAAGGTAAAAGCCAGAAAAAAATTTTGTTGGACATGATCATTTCACAGAATGTACCTACCTACATAACACACATTATACTTATACATGTTTTATTTTATTATATTTTAGTTGGTTAGTTATATTTTTAATGTTTATTTATAATTATAAATAGATATAGTAGTATGTTTATTTATAATGTCAATTTGGAATTCAAGCCAGTTTTACAACCGGAAAATTAATTTGTCATTCATAATAAACAAAAACGAATGTGCTTATCCGGATTGTTATGTGTCCAATTATAAGATTAAAAAACACATTTACTACAAGTTTTTATTTCAACTACACTGACAATCATTTGTGCAGTAAAATATTTTAAAGCTACACCTAGGTTACTTATCTAAACGCTTATAAAGTGGAAAATGTTTAGGATTCTTTAGCCAAGTGACTGAAATAACAGTTCCATCGCTCAGGGGTAGATGGCAGTGATATTCATTTTCGTTATTGTTGGGGATAGGAACATAAATGAATATAGTTGTGTGGGAACTTGTATTTTGATGTAAGATTTACGCTAATATGACTAGGAGCTGCGGTCGCTGCCGTGGTACTGCGCTGCAGCATGCAATTGAGCGAAGCGACTATTCCTAAAGGCATTTATCAATCTATAAGGAGCAGGTTTTGTTCGAGACCGAATTTTGATTTAGGACCCTCAAAAAAAGTTATTGACCAAAAATATGTCAATAACTTTTTTTGAGGGTCCTAAATCTAAATTTAGGAGTGAAAAAGTCACTAAATCTAAATTTTTGAGTGAAAAAGTCATGAAAATCGGTTGGGTAGTTGTCGAGAAACAATTTCAAATCGAGTTGCATTTGAGTCACCTGATAAGGAGCTCCGCTCGCTACGCTCGCTTCGCTCAATAAATGTAGTATTTAAGAATAGTAAGAATTTTGAATAAAATTATTTGCATCGCCATCTATGTAACTTTCTCGAAACTATTATGAAAGTAGGTAGAATGGTTTTCTGCAAGCTATATAGGGAAGAGTTTTATTTTTATGTTCAGCAAAAGTCTCAAGATGTCGTACTCTACCTGAAGCCTTGGGTTTATTATATTATAAACAAGCGGACGCCCGTGTCTTCGCCTGCATGACAAATTATAAACACAAAAACCTTCCCTGAGAACCACTCTATCCATGGATGAAAGCCTCATCAAACTCCCTTGCGTAATTGAGCGAAGCGAGCCGAAGGCGAGCGGAGCTCTCAACGGTTGACTCAAATTACGACTTATGTTAAATTGTGTTAAATTGTTTCTCGGCGAATACTCGGCCGATTTCGGATTTTCTTGCACTCATCAAAAGCTTACAGAATTACCCAGGTTCTTACGAAGCCAGAATTTTGAATTTCGATCAAATAAAAATAATTTAATTGATGGTAAAAATTCCCATAGCGTAATGACAAAAAATACTTTGACAGAGTTATATCGCTTTGAATCAAAACTCGCTTCGCTCAAATATATGCTGCAGCATAACGGTACGTTTCGCGACTGCGGCGACCTAGTTTTAAAGATCTAACCATACCTACATACGGAACGGGGGCCTTAGTTTTATTAGACATTGCCAAAGCCTTCGACAGGGTGTGGCATACGTCGCTGCCCTCCAAAATTCTTTATAATTCAATAGCCAGTTTCTTAAATGGGTGTAGTGTTCGGGTCCTCTGCGATGGCCGGGCTTCTAGCTTCATGCTACCGCACTGCACCGACTCTTTTTCTCCTACATATCAATGACATGCTCCCACTTTGGGCCAATCATTGCTATACGAATGATAGCACTCTGCATCAAAAGTACACTGCCCGTCCGGCAACAAAGCGAACCGAGATTGAGGACGAGAGGTGGCAACTTTTGGCAGATCTCGACCGTAACCTCGTCAACATATCCCGATGGGGTTCTGAGAACCTGGTCGAGTTTAATGCCAGCAAAACACGGGTGTGTGCGTTTACGGCAAAAAAATCCTTCCCTTAACCTCTCTTCAGAATGAAATATCACCCATGAAGGACAATCTAGAAATCCTTGAAATAGACGTTCGTCGAGAGGTCAATAATAAAATCTATACTTATAAAGAGCGGTGTATTGGGCTAGCTTCGCGGAAACTAGGAATACTGAATAAGATAAATCAATTCTTCACACCGCACCAGAGGTGTCTGCTGTACAAGACGCAGATTAGACCCTGCGTCGACTACTGCTCTCACCTTTGGGACGGTTCCACGAAGTACTTGTTAGACGCACTCGACACTATGCACCGGTGGGCTATTCAGATTATAGATGGTCCTGAGGTAACAAAAAGCCTTGAACCGCTTCTTCGCTAATAGCTTCCTTGACCGCATTCTACCGCATTTATCACGGTGAGTGTTCTGAAGAGCTCTTTAACCTAATCCTACCCTCTTCTTTTAGATCCCGTACAACATGTGCCGGGTAGAAATGCCACCCGTATACTGTGGATAGAATCTTCGCCAGAACTGGGCGTTAAAAGAGATCGTTCATCTGTAGGATAATCGAGACCTAGAGACTCCCTGACCGCGCACGTATTTCCTCCTACTAACAATCCAAGGTTCTTCAAGCGGAGCGTAAAGAGGCACATAACTAGGTCTCCAAGTTGATATAAAAAAAATATTATACAATTTCACAATTTTTTGTTATACACAATTGAGAAAAAAATGTACTTAATAAATAAATTAATCATATAATTTTTAATTGTTTGTATTAGTGCTAGCCAGAAATTTTTAACCGGTTTCGGAATAAGGAAGATGAATCGATGTTTTTTTGTTTATAACTCCTTCATTGATTGATAGATTTCAATAAATTACTTGCCCTTTTTTGTTTAATAACTTTAGATTAGGTATTTGTTATATATATATTTTGGTTACTATTTTGACACGACACAGGCTCATTGCTTTTGCGGAAAATAATAAATTACCTTACATAACTGGTTTGTTTTATATTTTTGTTATCATTTTTTTGTCTACTTAATAATAATATTACAGGAATCTCTAGATATACTATACAATAATCTCTACTGTATGTTTTCCTAAAAAAAACAATTCAGTACGAATCATTCTCTCTGTCATGGTAGTTTGTGTTCGAAAAGGTACGATGATGGATGCAAACCAAGCAACTTAAATTCTTATAGCAATGAGAAACGGTTGAGTTTTCGGTTTTAGGTGGCTCTCAACTATATTAAACATCGGTAAGTTCCCCTCCCCTCATGACTAACGGTTTTAGTATCGGAAAAGTGCGGTTTTGTTATTTACTAAGGGAGTAACTTTGAAGTTTCTTGTTACTTCATTCATCTTGAATATCACCTTAAAGGAAGGAACATAGCATGTCACAATCTGAAGATGAATGATTCTTGGTTTTCTTTGACTTGGACAATATTTATATGATATTTTTCATGTTCTATAATAATCCTCACTTGTAGGCTCATCTGACTCTCACTGACAGTTTCTCTGGTTTGATTACACTTAATCTTTGCCTGAATTCGGGTGCGCGAAAGACGCCAGCTCTACTTTGGGCACCCAAACTATTATATCTTGTTTATGGGCACGCTCTTACTTACGTTATGGGACAATCCTAGTCTGTGACCAAAGCAAAAGCTGTTCAAATACGAACGTACTCAGTTTATAGTCATATGTTCAATTTCCATACGCAATCGAATCCGAGCAAGCCATGCTTACCCTATGCAAGCATGGCGGTAGGACGATGTTGTCGAAAATCAATGATATGGCAGGCAATTTATAAAATTTGTGGATTAGGTCAAGTCATCGTCATTTTCTGCGTTATCATTAGCTATCGACAAACTCTTCCTTCGGCATGTTTATGCTGAAGTGTAAATGCGCCATCAAAAATGGCAATAGACTTACTTAGATCCTTTAAATCGTGATTGACGTAGCGAACGAAGCGAAGTGTCTACATTTTGAGACTGGAATATTTTGCTTTCGACTCCGTGTAATGTCTATGTTCCGGGCTAGGGGCCACATATATTATCTGATCTTCAAGAAACTTGGCACTAGTGTTCCTTTTATAAAAAAAATCATTGGGGGGGGGGGGGGGGGAAGCCACGAGCGAGAAAGTTTTACTGTTCGACCATAGTATGTTATGTTATCCACTCTTCCATTCACTCTCCCATGGCTATTATAGTGTGACACGTCAGCCCCCCATTCTGGCGCGGAAAGTAGTGGATATACTCTCCGCGCTTGATGATAAAAACCTTTGTAAGAGCTTAAAAAATACAGCTCTAAATAAATACAGCGAAAATAAAAATACTGAAAAAGTAGTTGGTTGTATAGAAGAAATTTAAAGGCTTTTAGGCAAGGTAGGAGTGAAATCCGAAATAAAAAAAATAAAGAAATTTCTACGAGGTTTCGGTATAAAGTTTTTGGTACGCTTTTATCCCAGGGCAGCTGAGTGGTTATATTAAGGTACAATACCATTGATCCCAAATATTTCGGTTGGATTCAACCAACCATGATCACGGGTGACCGTGGCTACCGTGCTACCACTGATAATCGTGGAAGTTAAAGAAATTAATTGCCTATTACCTGAGAACTAACAAACAAACACATTTTCTTTTCTCCTATATTGTGATTAATCAATTTAATCATAATCATAACATAGTATAAAACAAAGTCTGTCCGTCTCTTTGTATGCTCAGATCTTTTAAACTACGCAACGGATTTTACCATGCAGTTTTTACCAATGGATAGAGTGATTCTCGAGAAAGGTTTTTAGTACCTATATATAATTTTCAAGTTTTCTTATAAACATTATTTCACTTATTGAACGATTCGAAATTAATTTAAGAATTTAACACATTTTATCCCTTAAAACAAGGAACCTCAAATATCAGCAAATATTTATTGGTTTTAAAGGGATAACTTGAAAGGATTGCTTTCTCGTATAGATGGGAGTCCGTCTCAGATTAACCAATACGTAGTATAGGACATCGTTGTTTTGAGGGGTCCGTCCTTTTTGAGTGTTGTCCTTAAAAGCAACCATTAGACCATTAGCATAAGAGGTTGCTTTACACACAGAAGTAAACCTAAATGTACACTAAACGACTATCATATTCTAAGTTTGCGTTTGTATTCTATTTTTGGTGTAAACTCATCAATTTACATTGCGAAACCTCTAGAATACTTTCTGTAATATATCATCGTGGCAGACGTATTGATTTAAAAATTACCTCATCATTCACCGAGCCCTAGACTACGGGCCCCTCTCCCTTTGTGCTATAGTAATATTAAATATTGACTACAACATAATTACCTACTTATTATAAATAAATCAATATTGTACGTAATACGATGTCATTGTGTTCATTTACCTTTTAGAACTTTGTCAATTCAATCAATTCAATTCTTTATTATGGCCTCTGCTTGCACTTGCAGCAACTTGCCAATGACCAGTGAGTAAAGCTAATAACGTAGGAGGTTTTAACTGTGGGTCGAAATATAACCGGTGGCCGAGTAATTCCATTACAACTTTCTGTCATTTTGATTCCCTCTAAATGTCGACTGTTGTCACATTATAAAACCGTCATTGGTTGTCACCGAACATTCTGACAGCTGTTGTGTAGATAAATTTAAAGATAAAAATGTTTTCATCATACAATGAGCCCAAAAAAAATTAACATTTATTATGTATATTATATACTAGCGGATGGCCACTGCTTTGCTCGCGTAAAATAGTGTCATAGGAAGACGCGATGGAGGACTTTGTTTTATATAAAATGCTCATAGAAAAACAACCAAACTGCGAATAGGTAATAATAATTTTGTAGATTAATAGTTTTGTAAGAGTTACCTACATTAATACTTGTAGGTGTACAGTGTTTCTATTTTCTATGTACGCGACATATTATTATGAGACTGTATACTTACTCCTTTGATAAACAACGGTACGAGAGCGCAACCTTTATCATGTCACGCTTTCTGAACCGATAACACACCAAAATGTTGTTCTAATAGCTTTCCAAGAACTTTACTACTAATATGTTAATGTTGACTGTTATTCAGGTAAGTATAAACCTTAATTTATGTGAAACTAGCTGTTGTTGATCTACATAACTTTTATATTTGTGAACCGATTGAAAACCAAACCTTAAATGTTAAGTTGAATAAACCACAACGCATTACTGAAAACCGCAAATTCAAATCAAAAATTCATATCGGTTAAACCGTTTCTGAGATTAGCTTGTTCAAACATTCAGACAAACAGACAAAAGTTATAAAAACCATTGTTTTGAGTTTTATTGTGTCATAAAGCCCTACAACAGTTTTTCTATTACCAAAATCTTCTATTATATTCTCTATTATACCATACAAATTCATCTTAAGATACGAAAATAAATATCAAATATTATTTATTATCTTCGTCGTGTGTGATAGTCCATTGAATTGTATGGCGAGCGATATTTTATTTTATTTTATTTTATTATTTTAGGAAAACTTACAGCTAAAATACAAAACAAGAGAAAGATAACATAAAAAAATAATATTGTATCTTAAGATAAAATATTACAGTTTCTCAGCCGTGATGTACAGCGCCCCTTAGTGAACTCCGCTGCGGGTGAAGTAACATACGACAAACTTATTATTTGCGGTTGGTATAGGGATGTAGGGATCGAACAGCAAAATCAAGTTTGTTTTTTATTGTATATACTTTTCCGGGATTTAAAGTACCCAGTAGGTGCCCAGGATATTAAAGAATAATTATACCAAGTTTCATCGTAATCGAACCGGTAGTTATTGCGTGATGCCTGAACAAACAGACAGACAGACAAAAGTTTTTTTAATCACATTTTTAGGTTCGGTGTCGGTCTAGTAACACCCCTTTTTTTTTTTTTTTTTTTTTTTTTTTTTTTAATTCCGCGGCCGAAGGCCGCGGCCGCTCTAACGTCCGTTGCCGGGCGTCCCTGGTTACTAGCAGAGGGTATGTCCAGTGGCGCCCGGCGGACTTTGACCACCCCTGTGGTCTCTGCGGGTGTTTGGTCAGGACGAGAATCCCGCGTCATTGGGGTCGGGTTTTATCCCGCGTCAGTGAGTGAATCTGGTTGCGTGCTATGCAACCCTTCTAGCCTGCTTCTGTAAGGACGGTGGGTGGCGATCCCGCCGTCCTCAGGCCCCGATCATGGAGGACGATAGTCTTGGGCGTAGTCGCGTAGTCTGGGGCGGCCTGGCCGCCGACTACGGAACTCGGCGGGGAGGGTACGCTCCCTCTCCCTCCCGGCCGCCTCCTTCGCGAGCATGACTTGCTTGCAGAAGGACACGGCCGCGTTCCACCTACTCCCGCTGGATACCATGGCTTGAAGCATGGTCCCCAGCGAGAGGGTATCCACGCCCAGACCCACTACGAGGTCCCGGCGCTGAATCGCCCACGCTGAGCACTCCACCAACGTGTGGAGTGCGGTGTCGTCGTCGGAAACCTCGCAGTGTTGACACCGGGGTGTGACCTCACGATGCATGCGAAACAGATAGCTACCGAAGCATCCATGCCCGGCAACCATCTGCGTCGCACGGTACGTGAGGTCACCATGCTGCCTCTGCAGCCAATCGTCCATGATCGGTCTCACCGCCGCGATGAAGATGGCACCCCCCTTGGGTTGCTCAAGTCGCACCCTCCATGACTCCATGAGATCCTGGCGGAGTTGGGACCACTGGTCCTCGATTTCTCGAGACGCAGGCCTGTGGTCCCGCTCCAGCGCCTCAGCGCGTCATTGTTCCAATGGCGCAAGGGCTCTCGCTTCCAGGTCCCATGGAGGGGTCCCGGCTAGGAGACATGCAGCCTCTCCGGAGATCGTGCGGTACCCCCGTACGGTTCTGACGGCCAAGGTTCTAAGTGGTCTGTTTAACAGAGTCACGTTCCCCTTGACCGCCAACCTATCCGCCCATACTAGTAACACCCCTTGCCATTTATTTTTTTGATATTTTCTATGTACAGAATTTTTACTTCTACAGATTTATTATAACTAAAACTATGTAACTGATAACACATTCAAACTTTGCTATAAGGGATCCCAAGCTTATGGTTGTATTACCGGAAACGTCGAGTTTACATACACTATTCGATTATTTTTTAGTATTTTTAGGTAGGTATGAGATTTGATTTTTTGTGAGATTATACATTATAGCTATCTTAGCTAAACTCACTTGCAAATTATTATAATATGTATTAATCTGCCAAGGTGATCATCAGACTTGAAGATAAGGACCACGTTCCTCCCAGAAAAATTAAATCCTTGGAACCCAGAGTAATACTCTCTAGTTGTATTAAAATAAAGAATAATATCCATTCTTATATGTCTGAAGTTCTGAAAACAATGATGTACCTACCGAACAACGGACGAACGGTCTGTTAAGGTTAAAGTTTCCGAATAGCGGCAATAGGCTTGTGCCTTATAGCAAAGAATGGGGAATAGTCTACGTAGGTTTTTTTTTTTTTATATTTAGGTTGTCAAATTGACGCCACCCGCCTGATGTTAAGCTGTGGCGACGTCTGGCGCTTGCGGGCGACTCTCATAATACACAGGAATACCATAGATGCTTTTAGCATGAGAACAATATAATACAGGTAGAGCAAAACATTAGCGTAATATGAAAACTCACGTCAAAAATTGACACAGCAACCGACTTCAAACTACCGAAAAGGGTCCACTTGGGAAATAGTAGCTTCCAATTAAAATAAAAAAATCAAAATCGGTTCACCCATTTCGAAGATATGAGATAATAAACATTAAATAAAATAACAAAAAGAACATACAGTCAAATTGAGAACCTCCTCCTTTTTTGGAAGTCGGTTGAAAACCGGTGTGTTTGGATGTAAAATAATGTAACCGAATCGGTTGAAACTCAGATTTACAAGTTCTTCGTATAACAAGTATGACCAGACTACAAAAACTAGAAAAGATTACAAAACCTTTCATAAAATAAGATTCCTAGATCCTTTGAAAGAATTGTGTTCTGTGCTTGAAATTGCTTTCTCAATGGCTTATCTTAATGTCCGCCGGTGTTGGATTATACCTAGTCTCTCGTCACTAGGAAGCATTGTCGCAGCTAGCAAAATGTTGGTGTTAAAAATTTTGACTTAACTGAACTCAAACACAATGTTTTGACGATTAAGATAGTGGATTAGTCCGAACTTTTTTATTAATTTGTGGGGTAATTTATTATTTATGATTGTGGGCATTATAAAAGGTAGCTATATTTTTTTTTTTAATAAAGGCCGCAGCCGCTCTCACATGCGTTGCCGGGCGCCTCTGGTTCACACGCAGAAGGTATTTCTAGTGGCGATGGCGCCCGGAAAAGGTACCTATAAGAAAAACTCTTACTAAAATGTTGATAATTAAGTCCAATGCCAACGTGAACATGACAAGTCATATGCAAAATTGTTGAGGAAAATTGTTTGTCTTTATACATGAATATCATAGTAGGTACTTAATATTATTTTACTACAGAAGGTGCTCGATAGCTGATCACATCACAGATTAAAAAGACTGTGAATAAGAGTAGAGTACCGCGGTACTTCACTTGTTGAGCGAAGTGAGCGAAGCTCAATCTTAGGCGACTCATGTCTGTATTTTGTTTGTCCGCATACTCCTCCTAAACGCCTGAACTGATCTCCTTCAAACTTACCACAGTGATAACGTGTGGCGTGATGGCAGTTTAGAACAAAAAAATTGAAAATCGGACATACCATCGAGGAATAATCACAACAAGTTTGAACATAAAAAAATAAATCGTCGTTCGAAAAATTACCACTTCGCTCAGTTTTTTTGCAATAGCAACATGCATTGCATACCTAGTAAGTAGATAATAAACACATTAGATGAACATATTCAGGAATAAAGATGACTTAGTCTTGTAATTCCGTATGTGTATTTTATTAATCAATATCTTTTGCCGGTTTTCATCTTTATAGTAGAAACGATAATTAACGAAACTGCTATCGTACAAGCTAAGATACTTTTTTTTTAATTCTGTACTGTATCTGGTACGCACGCAGATGGTATTTCCAGTGGCTCCCGGCAAGCTGAGATACTAAGGTAGGTACGATCAAAATACGCAACCTCATTAATTAAAAGGATTTTGACCACGTCACGTCGAGCCTTTGACAAAGTATGGACATTCATTTCTAAAGAGCTTAACAGTCGTAATCCACTTTCGTATTTTGTATATAATTGGGTTTTTGCAATTCATCATGTTGTAGAGTATACTGATAATGGGAAGTTACTAAGGTTCTTTTTCGTTCTGCAAAATAGAAACTCAATGGAAATTATAAAAATTGAAAATGTACGGTAGTCATAAAATGCTTTTTATTCTAAGACTAGATTCGAGACCCTTGCCAAGGTGGAATTTTGATTTTAAAGTTAGAATCAACAGTTTTTTTTGTTGACTACAGTATTTTATAATTGAGATCTAATTTTAATCTAATCTAATCTAATAAACCATCAATTCATATTATTATTTATGCTTGGGATTGTAGGCACTTGGTGGAACTTATAATAATACATTTTGAATAAACTCACTTGTACATTTCACAATTTTCTTTATTTTGTTTTGACCGATTCGAACATTTGATTTTTATTTATATTTTAGTTTTTATTCATAATTTTGACAAGACCGACAATTTGACATTTAATTACAATAATCTGAATATAATATACATAAAGACGACAATTTGACACAATTTAACATTTAATTACAATAATCTAAATATAATATACATAATTAGAAAAAGAAAAAAATTGCCCACTTTTGGGGTAAATTTCTCACACTACCTTATTTATTTTATTTATATGTACCCACAATGTAATGTTTATAATGCTCAGTCCAATGTCAGCTATGGGTAGCTACAATATGAATTTGAATTAAATATCTCAGGAATACTGATTAGAAAGTGATATGTAGTGTTTAGTGTGAAAGTGACCTTTGGTGATGCCATACATTGGCGAAACCGGTCAGGAGTTTAAATAATAAAGAAAATTGTGGAATGTACAAGTGAGTTTATTCAAACTTAACCATCAATTCAGTTTCAACGACAACGTGAATGTTTAAAGAAAAAGTCATCACTGTCATGACCATTATCTGTACCTGTTAGATAATAATAATATATCAGTCCACTGTAAAAGGAAATTATATTTTGATATTTTTTTTGTCCACAAACTTGTATTTTACAAAATACAAACAAAGTTATCCGTTACTTTAAAAAATATACGTATAAATACATTTCCATTAGTCGATACCTAAAGTAAACACTATTAAAGCAATCGGTACTCTATAAATTTAATCATTCGCCTATTAAATAACAAACCCAAACCGCTTCTTATAATATAAACTCTGCTGTAACGAGCATGTAAACAGATTTAACCACTGATTTCCTCCGGTGTTTTCGTTAATCTCAACATAATAACATACATACAACACATAAAATTTTGACATAATTTAATTTACTTTGAGAATATTTTCCAGTGTTGTACTACAATGAATCATTCAATGAATATTTGATGTTTCATTTCATGAATTTTAACTGACAATGTGGTTTGATTTGACACTTATGAGTGACGCATCTGTGGCAGGAAACACGTGGCAAGCACGTGCCGCGTTTTTACAACATATTATTTAATTGTTTACATTTATTGCCTAAATTGGCCTAAATAAATTTGTCATTCAATACCACTCACACGTACAGTCACTTGTAAAAATTGCGACGCACAATATGGGATGACACTCAGCATATTGTACTGAGATGAGCACATTGCCTATCTCAGTACATCTGGTTTTCAGTGTCACCCCATAGCGATACCTGGTCGAGGTTTTTGGCCTTGATTTTGGTAGCTAAGGAACAGTTGGTCGGAGCATCCCTCCCTAAAAAGCCCCTAATACTAACGACGATTTAAATTGAGAGAATCAAAACCGTTCAGTCGTTGGTGAGTTGAGAATTTGAGATGTCAGTTTTCTCAGTGTGAGTTCTTTATTTAATATTGTATCAATTTAAGTACATAGCTATAGGTACTACCACAAAACCTATTGTCTGTTCTGTGGGCAACACATAGACTAGGCGTAATCCCACAGGACCCCGCAGTGTCGTCAATACAATGTATCTAAAATGAAATAGCATATTGTACAAAGAATATACATACCTATAAGAAGACATACATCTTAAGAGATGAGTGCCATAATTAAATTCCACAGGGGAAACGGTTGGATAATAGGTATCCTTAAAATAGTACCAGTATTATTCAATAAACAAATAAAATTAATAAAAAATAGTAGTTTATGAAACACATAAACAGGTTTATTAGAACATGAGAAGGTTTTAAAAAAACGAGCTTCGGCGAGTTTTTTATAAATATAATTTCGATAAAAATCTCACACACACTTTGTTTTATTTTTTTAAAGATAGGACACGCTTAATGAAAGACCCTATAGTATCCTACGAGTGTTCCAATACCTAATTATGTTCAGTTTCATACACTAGGTACTTTATCTAATAAAAATCTTTTATCTTTTGTTTTAAAACACTGTACTTTAAAGATTTCAAAAGTTACTTTATGATAAAGTTTTGGAAAAATCTGTATCGTAAAGTAACTTTTTAATTTTTATAGTACCGCTGTTATAATCACAGGGTTTCTATGTCAAATTTTGAAATCATAATTCGAACTTTTCGACATGAGATAAGATAAAATATATTACGAGTACTTTCATATTATGCATTTAGTTAAAAGCTTTTAAAAACAGAAACTTAAATTTCATTTACTTATATAGACCTTTCATTTAAATATAATTATAGGTATCTACTAAATAGTAAAATAGGTATTATAAATTTGCAGAAACTAATTAACAACGGTGGTTTCAGAGGATTACGTAAATGATTGCTTTCAAATAGACGAATCATTGTTTGGATTTTATGTAAATGCGAACGCCTACCAATCTCCTTTGTGTAAGATTGGGGGAAATACAAATTTGGCACAACAATCGGAATTGTAAATATTATTATGTCCTTGGTAAATTGCGTGGTACATTATCTTTGTAGCTATTGCACAACACTTGGTTTCTTTTTAACATTTATGGATAAAACCCAATCCAACCCCAGACAGAGGTCACCCAGGTGGAAAAGGCCGCGAGGTACCTTTCTATGTCACACACGGACTTTAGGGGAAAACAAAAACTGTAATACCCCCCTTTAATCACGATAATAGTTATTTTCAGAAGTTTTTAAAATTATAAGTGTTACGTTTAAAATTGAATTACTTTAAACAAAATTACACTTAGAAGCAATTTCTATAGTAACTTCTCAAAATTTTTTCTCGTTAAATTTATACGAAAGTATTGAGTTTTCCAATTATAATTTACAGCTCCGCTTCAGAAAACGGAATGAACTTGGAAGTTCATTTCATTTTCAATTATTTCAACTACTTAGTTTTTTTTTTCTATTTTCCATGACCGTGGATTTGTAATAGGTCCAGGTAACCTTTTATAATCTTATTTATTTCTTAATAAATAGCTTTACATAATTTCATGGGCTCAGAACGGAAAACGCAGTGGGTTGCGATATTGCATACTTTTAGATAATGTTAATTTTAAATTATTGTTATATATATATATAATATCGTAACTGTTTGTCCCTAATCAAATAAAATAAAATGAAAAACAAAGCCGACGTGCATTACTCATTCTTCGTCCCAAAAAAGGTAAATGGCAATCGTCACAATAAAGTTACCCCATATAAATAACAAGAAGGTTTTTACTTTATGGAATACGTTGACATTTCTTGTAGAATTTGGAAAGCAAACAAAATTAAGGAACACTTCAATCTTAATCTAATTTGAAGGAAAGAAAGTCTCTTATGTTTTTTAAATATTTAATGTTTATCAAAAGCGCCTCATATGAAGATGTAAGAAGTAGGACATGTAACACATATTTACCATTATCACAAAATCGGTCTTGGTAATTTCTCAAAACTTTTGTAAGTAATCTTCACAATGTGTTGTTTAGGTATTGAAATAGTTTTTAAGCCCTATTGAATTGCGACAGTAGTTATAAAGTTCCACTGAAAATACCTTCCGCGTGTAACCAGAGACGCCTGGCAACGGACGTTAGAGCGGCCGCGGCCTTGGGCCGCGGAATTTAAAAAAAAAATAGTTTTAAAGTTTATATTACGTAGTTTCATTTTACCGGCCGATCGTGTTACTCGACGAGGTGTGTAAGCTCTTTGAACGAATTATCGCGGAACGCCTTGTCGAGCATCTCACGAGTGTGGGGCCAGACCTGGCGGATAACCAGTACGGTTTCCGTCGGGGACGCTCCACCGTGAGCGCGATCATGCGCGTGAAGAGCCTGACGGAGGAAGCAGTCTCACAGGGTAAGGTGGTGGTGGCGGTGTCTCTTGACATCGCCAACGCTTTCAACACCTTGCCATGGAGCTGCGTTAGGGAGGCGCTCGTGTATCACGGAACGCCTCTCTACCTCCGTCGTATTGTCGGGGCCTATCTCTCGGAGAGGGCCATAGCTTTCCTCAGCTGGCTCGGGCCAGCTCGGTGAGATGTGTCGTGCGGTGTTCCACAGGGGTCGGTCCTGGGGCCGCTTCTGTGGAAAATCGGCTACGACTGGGAGCTGCGGGGTGCGTTGCCTGAGGGCATCGGCGTAACGTGCTACGCCGACGATACCCTCGTCACGGCGCGGAGTGCAACATACCAGGAGGCAGCAGTCTAGGTCACGACGGGTGTTGCTCAAGTCGTGGGTCGGATACGGCGGCTGGGACTGGAGGTGGCCTTGCACAAGTCCGAGGTTCTGTGCTTTCACAGACCTCGGAACGGTCCACCTGAAGGTTCCAGCATAAATGTGGGAGGCGTTAGCATCGGCATCAAGCCCTCGATGAAGTACCTAGGGATCGTACTTGACAGCCGATGGAACTTCGGACCACATTTCCGAAGTTTGGTCCCTAAAGTGATGGGGCATCAGTTGCGCTTTCGCGACTCATGCCCAACCTAAAGGGACCCAACACCTCCTGCAGGAGACTGTACCAGGGGATCGTGCGGAGTATGGCCCTATACGGGGCTCCCGTATGGGCGGCGCGGTTGCCGGCCAATAACTCAACGCTCCTTAACCACAGGCCTACGTCTCGTGAAATCGAGGACCAGGATCCCAACTCCACCAGGATCTCAAGGAGTCATGGAGGGTGCGACTTGAGCAACTCAGATGGGGTACCACCATCATCGCGGCGGTGAGACCGATCATGGACGATTGGCTGCAGAGGCAGCATGATGACCTCACGTATCGTGCGACGCAGATCGTTACCGGGCATGGATGCTTCGGTAGCTATCTGTTTCGCATCCATCGTGAGGTCACACCCCGGTGTCAACACTGCGAAGTTTCCGACGACGACACCGCAATCCACACGTTAGTGGTGTGCTCAGCGTGTGCGAGTCAGCGCCGGGACCTCGTAGTGGGTCTGGGCGTGGATATGCTCTCGCTGGAAACCATGCTCCAAGCCATGGTCTCCAGCGTGAGTAGGTGGAACGCGCCCGTGTCCTTCTGCGAGCAAGTCATGCTCGCGAAGGAGGCGGCCGAGAGGGAGCGTACCCTCCCCGCCGAGTTACTTAGTCAGCGGCGAGGGCACCGCAGACACTACTACGCCCAAGACCATCGACCTCCATGATCGGGGCCTGAGGACGGCGGCATCGCCATCCACCGTCCTTACAGAAGCAGGCTAGAAGGGTTGCGTGCTGCGGGGCCTTTGCCCCATAGCACGCAACCAGATTTACTCACTGACGCGGGATAAAATCCTACCCCAACGACGCGGGATTCTCATCCCGACCTAACTCCCGCAGAGACCACAGAGGTGGTCAAAGTCCACCGGGCGCCACTGGAAATACGTTCTGCTTGTAACCAGAGACGCCCGGCAACGGACGTTAGAGCAGCAGCGGCTTTGGGCCGCGGAATTAAAAAAAAAACAAAAAAAAAGTTAGTTTCATTTTGGATACGGTTAGGTACGAGGGTGGATTGAAAAGTAATCAGCCTAATCAAGAAAATAAATAAATAATAAATGAAATATATTTTTATTTTTCAACGTAATCACCATCAAGTTCAATGCACTTTTGCCATCTTCCCTTTCAAGCATTTAGCCCGTTGAAAAATAAAAATCTTCCTTAGAGTCAAAATATGCGTCTACTGCCGCTTTGACCTCGTCATTTGTCAAAAATCTTTGACCTCCCAAGTGCTTTTTAGGTTAGGGAACAGAAAAGAGTCTGACGGTGCCAGATCAGGTGAATAAGGTGGATGCGGTAACAGTTCAAAGCCGCAGTTGTGAATTTCTACCATTAATTGGACAGACGTGTGAACACAAGCGTTATCTTGATGAAACAGGACTTTTCTTCTGATCATTCCTGGACGTTTTTCTTTTATTTCCTCTCGTAAACGACGTAGTAAGGTGCAGTAATATTCAGAGTTTATAGTCTGACCCCTTTCAACATAATCAACCATAATCACACCCTTCGAGTCCCAGAATACTGAAGCCATCACCTTACTTGCCGACAAAATCGACTTAGCCTTTATGGGGGGTGGTGAACCAGGTCTTTTCCACTGTTTTGATTGTTGTTTTGTTCCCGGTGTATAGTAATGAACCCATGTTTCGTCCATAGTAACAAAACGATTAAAAAAATCACATTCATCAGCTTCAAATAACTCCAAACAGTCGCGTGCAACAGTCAATCGCATCCTTTTTTGCTCAACTGAAAGCAATCGCGGAACTCACCTCGCATACACCTTGTGGAAACCCAACACGTTAACTATTATGTTTTGAGTACATTCATAAGAGATGCCAATAATCTCAACTATCTCTCTAATTTTCAATTTGCGGTCTCCCATAATTAAGTCGAGTATTTTTTTAACATTTTCGTCAGTAGTGGACGTCGAAGGCCTTCCAGAGCGGGGTTCGTCTTTCACACTCTCTCTACCACGCTTGAATTCTGCTATCCATTTTTTGACGGATGAATATGAAAGAGCGCAATCCCCTAATGTACTGACCATATCATCATGGATGGCTTTTGATAACAGCCCCTTCCTATGGAGGTACTTAATGACGGCACGCTGCTCGATTTGCTCCATTTGCGGAAATGATGTCAGATTGCTTTGTTAATAAATTTATGCAATTAAAACTAATTATCGCACACGTTTCAAACTTCACACAATTAATAGGTCTGAACTGAACTAAATAATGTGGATAGATTTGATTTTTAGAACTAAATGGATCAGTTGTAGGCCGACTACTTTTCAATCCATACCACAGAAGTCAAGAAAACCACTGTCTGTTAAATAACTCAATTTATGTTAGGACTGTCTAATTTGAAAAAGCACCTGCTGCACAAAGTAAAAGCCTAGTTAATAGATAATATTTATGCAGGTTTTGTTACAAAATTGTTAATCGTTTGATTCAGAAGCCTTATGAGGAGTAGGTACTGTGAAGGTGCTTGCACGATTAGCATACGACCTCATTGAGTTGTATTGGCTGGTTATGAATCAGACAATTTAAATATTATAAAACATTTAAACGGAATGAAACAAATGGAAGACAAAGGAAGTAAGAAAATTGAGTCTGGCCAGGGCCGCGGTGGCGGATGCCTGGGCTCCTGAAGAAGAATTAAAAAGATGTAATATAAAATGTATTAATTCTTAAATATGAATCAGTATTCGGGGAAACCAAACAAGTTTAATTCAAACTAGATACGATCCCGCGCACAACGCTACTACATATCTGAGCTCAACACTACTTGGTGGAGGCGCCCGTGATCTAAGGAATTACTGTACCTAACATACGATACAACATAGAGATGTATACTCTTAATCAAGAGCGCGCCGGCTGCGGGGTGAGAAGGACGTCCGCCTGCGCAGCGTGTAGAGGTAAGTAGCTGCTTGTCAAACGTCCATTGGAATCAAATAGGGTATTTGTGTAACAAAATTTGTAAACTCATTGTTTTGTTATTTGTCGTGTTTTCATGTAATTTATTTTATGTTAGGTTAACAATGGCGTCAAATAGGAGATCAGTTAATATAATGCAACAGGGTGGTGAAGTATTGCCATATATGTCCTAGCCGTCTAAGAAGGAAGACTGTGCATCTGAGTCATAGTTGTCTGAGGCCAGTTTGTTAAGGTTGCACTAAAAAGCTTTGCGTGCGATGTATAGATAAAGCCAAAGATTAGGCGTTGCAGGTTTTTTTTAATTAAGAACATGAACCATTTTAATTTTTGTTAACGATTGTTTAAGATATTATTTTGATAATTTAGTAGAAAAAAACTAGTTTTTGTTTGGATTTTGTTTTAGTTCTAAGCCAGAAGTTGGTATTTATTTTTTTATAGATATTTTCTAGTGATTAAGTATGTAGGTACAAGAAAAATATAAGATTGATACATGACTGATTAAAATGTGATACCTACGTAAAATAATAAGAAAAATGTTGTTAAACACTTTGATTATGTTAAACACATTAAATTACTTTATAATACAAGTTTTTCTTTTATTTTGGGTAAAATCGATGATTTGTATGGAGGAGTCAAATGGACTCAATGAGGTTAATTGTGGTATATAATTTCACCGGGTAAACTGATTAATTTCTTCCGCTTGAACTTTTTTATAGAAAGTAGTCAATAATTTGACTATCAAAATTCCTTTGATTAAAATAACCGCTATTGTAATTAAATTCCGAAGCAATATTGGCATCTAAACAAAATTAAGCACTTGGAAACCCTTCACAGCACTTTGTTAAAAAAGTTTCAAAATATAATTTATTAATAAAACATTGTTTCTCACTGGTTAGTTAATTAAGGAATTTGTGCCTGTCAAACTTAATGAGAATGACTTATTATTACGAAGATTCGCTGCTAAACAGTTGATTAAAATTTAATTCAAGGAAATATTGTTCCTCAGGGGCCACAAACAGATAGGTAATATATATATTATATATTATTATATTTATATTCTTTAAATTCTTAACCTATAAATTTTTACAATATTTTTATACAAAAAGATATAAGATATAATATGTTCGAAATCAAGGCGGTCTGTTGGTAATATAATATTCGTGCTGTCAATTAGATTGACATTTTCCAATTGTAGGGTAATTTAAAGTAGTTTGAATGTTTAAGTTTTTTTTAATCAATTTGAAGGTAGATATTTTCCATACTATAAATTTTGCTTGCTAGGCGTCGGTACACGAATGTAAATGTTAATTGTGATTTGCATAAACTATAATAATTTGTGACAATATTGTGAAATAGGCCGATACTGTTGGACACCATATGCCCCACCAGGTTGGGTAAGATTGGTCTTGTATATTCCTTTGTCTTAGCCAATATTTTGTGTATATTGGACAGATTGATTCCCATAGGTGTGTGCCTGTTGAAGTGCTGTCCACCACGGAAGCCGTAGGTAAGTACCGTTTGTGTTTTAATTTTACCCCGTGAATTTTGTGTTTTAAGTGGGTCCGTAACTTAATTTAGATATACTACGTCTATCTAAATTAAGTTACGGACCCACTTATTTAGATTATTGGAATATCGACTGAAACATTGTGCGAATAGAGTTTATTGCGAAACAATTTTGTGTCGCCAAACGCTGCTTCGACTGAACGATTCTTCATACCTACCAATCAATTTGCATGTAATTACACTGAATTAAACATTCGAAAGATCAGTCCATCGATTAATACATATTCGAAGAATCGTTGAGTCGAAGCAGCGTTTGGCGACAAAAAGTTGTTTCGCAATAAACTCTATTCGCACAATCTTTCAATCAATATTCCAATAATCTAAGTTCGTTTTAAGTTTACCCCGTGAATCGCGGGTCAGTACTTACGAGGGAAAACTCGGAACTATCCGGTACTTACCGGAACGTCTCCGGATTGTTGATATATATATATATATATATATCCTTTCGGGGCGTTATGACCGAGGTGACCGGAGTGAACCTTTAATTTGAAAAGAGAACCAAGAACCAAGAATCTCGGAAACCCAAGATATCCTCATTAGGGCGCAGTTGACGCAGTGTACCTGCTGAGAAATAGACGAGGCTCTGCTAAATGTATCTACTCAAAGTGCACAGAAACGGTCTGTTTCTCAGCAGAAGTGACTATCCAAATGTGTCTGTAACACACGCTTCTGTGTACCCCTTCTGTACACTGTGCGTTTTTACTCGTGTCCATACAAACGCTGGTAAAACACAACCCTCGCTGACGTAGTCGAGTAAAAACATTATCTTAATAATACTGCCCTGCTTATCGTATCTGCAGTAATCGACATTTTGGCGATTTTATTTTTTTTGCAAAAACGGCCTCTCAAGAGTTTATACTATAGGAAAAAAAAATATTTTCATTTTTTTTTTACCATAAACATGTGTTTTAATTTAATGAAATACACCGTACTTGCACCAAAATGCTTCAATTGATACCAAGTTACGCAGTAACCAGCATATACTAGACGCTTATGCAGTACTTGCTTCGTTTACTACAAATTCATTTGGCAAATCATTATTTATTACGTATACATACTAAAACCAAACGAAGCACTCTACTTGACTACTTTTGGATGTAGCAAGTACAACAAAAGATGTTCGCTCATGCTAAGGCCAAATGTAGTACTATACTATTCTGCGTTAGACTGTATCAAATACAATATAAGCTACGCACACATAGTAATGTCAAACGTAGCACTGTACTACATATATTACGTACTATACTAACTATATACTAACTAACTATATACGAGGGTGGATTGAAAAGTAGTCGGCCTAACGCTGATCCATTTAGTTCTAAAAATCAAATCTACCCACATTATTTAGTTCAGTTCAGACCTGTTAATTGTGTGAAGTTTGAAACATGTGCGATAATTCGTTTTAATTTTATAAATTTATTAACAAATCAATCTGACATCATTTCCGCAAATCGAGCAGCGTGCCGTCATTAAGTACCTCCATAAGAAGGGGCTGTCATCAAAAGCCATCCATGATGATATGGTCAGTACATTAGGGGATTGCGCTCCTTCATATTCATCCGTCAAAAAATGGATAGCAGAATTCAAACGTGGTAGAGAGAGTGTGAAAGACGAACCCCGCTCTGTAAGGCCTTCGACGTCCACTACTGACGAAAATGTTAAAAAAATACTTGACTTAATTATGGGAGACCGCAGATTGAAAATTAGAGAGATAGTCGAGATTATAGGCATCTCTTATGAACGTAAACGTAAAAAAGAGATGGTTTTTCGTAGGTTACCCGGAACTGAACTATTTAGATTAGGTTAATTCATTTCTTCTTTAAACAAAATGGGTAGGTTAGGTTAGGTTAAAACTGTGACCACCTACGCACGAACCGAGCGAGCGAAGCGAGCGGTGCCGCGACAGCGCCCGGCGAGTGCCAGAAACGGCTTGCATTAATAGAAAAAAGAGATTTGTCCCAGGTGAAAGTGACAACTGTGTAATATGACATTTTCATATAAAAAAATCGTGATTTTAAAAATCTGGATATTGTTTTTCTGGATATCAATTAAGTGTATTTCAAAAATGTGTGTTTTAAAAATTGGGCTTTCGTGCATATGGATTACGGTCATCTGGATTTTGTGCATTTAGATTTCGTGTGTCTGGAACTCATTCGTCTGGATTCTAAAACGTCGTACAAATGTATAAATGGTCAAATGAAATTCGGAGTTGCATTATACACGTTGATTTTATTACCGTCAGTAGTGCTGCAAGGGTTAGCTTTAGGAATAATTTTTGAACCAACTGGCATCATTACTTTGAAAAACAAACACATTTTTTTTAGAAATCTAAAAAATAATATTTAGTTTCTAGACATCAAATGAGAACCCGTTGTAGTGGACTCACTCTCTTAAAAACTTAAGTTTTATAACTATAGTTACGGTACAGTTTGTTTTCATTCAACAATGCGCTGGCACAGAAGCAAAAGCAAGCGTATGCCCGGCCCCCACCTAGCGACGACACTGCGGGTTGCGGCTCGCCTGTCCAGTATACCTCGTGACAGTGCCGGTGTCTGTTGCGTAATCGTGTGTGTCAGTGAGTAAAATGAGTCGTCAGTACGAATATTCGAACGTGGAGTATCTAGCAATGGTACAATTGTATGCCATTGCTAACCACAACCTACAAGAGGCTAGGCGATTGTACTCCCAGCCGGAGCACTTAAATGCGTTACGGCTACGAGGAGTCAGTGATCTTCAAGTGCCGACACGCGGGACCATCTTGGCCGCAACCCAGCGCTTACTCGACCACGGACAGTTCCGGACACCGTTACATGCACAAGCCCGAGTACGTTTGAATGATTATTCCCAAATGGAAGTCATCAAACCCGCGAAGAACTACGCAATGCGATAGTGGACGCTTTTGATATTGTGAAAAGTGATAGAGACACATCGAAAAGTTGAAAGACAATCAATTAACACGTGCACGTTTGTGTATCGAAAGGAATGGACTCCATATCGAGCAGTTACTTCGGTACAGAGAACTGTAAATTAGTGTAAATAAACTGTAAATAGGTATGTAAGTTTGATTTTATTTGTATATAAATAGCTCCAATTTTTTAAATACGCCTGAAATACCTCCTCGCAGTCAGTTGTAGCTCAGTGTATTATTATTATACTCATTTATTCAAATTATTCTCTTAACATAATTTTTTTTACAATATTTATATGAAAAATTACATATAATATTATAAAAAAATCCATGTCAGACCACCACCAGTAGCGGAGCAGGGCCCAAACTACCAGCGGTAGAGGTCACAGACTGAGAAACCTCTTAACGATGCGTGCCGTGTCGAGGACGACAGCCTTCTGTATCTGACCCTTGATCCAACAGTCTAGCGAGAGTCTCTTGAGATGTTGATCGAGACTCTTCGCTATTAGTCCATTTGCCGAAACGACTATCGGGACAATGATCGTCGAGTCTACGTCCCACATGGCGGTTATCTCGAAGGTCAGATCGAGGTACTTAGAAAGTTTGTCCTTCTCTGCCTTAACGAGATTCTCGTCATGTGGGACGGTGACATCGACGAGCACCGCCCGGCGCTGAGCCCGATCAACCAACACGATATCAGGCCTATTGGCAACAATAGTCCTGTCCGTGATGATTGATCGGTCCCAGTAGAGCAATGCACGACCATTCTCGAGAACTGGCTCTGGTGTGTACTTATAGTACGGTACCTCTGACTCAATAAGGCCGTATTGAAGAGCAAGTTGCTGGTGGATGATCCTGGCCACTTGATTGTGCCTATGCAAGTACTCGGTGTTAGCAAAATACGAACAACCGGAAATAATGTGGCGAAGTGATTCACCAGGACGGTGGCATGCTCGACAAATGTCGACCGTACCGTCCTTAATGATATATTTCCTATAGTTGTTCGTCTTGATAACCTCATCTGCAATCGCACAGGCAAAACCTTCAGTTTCCCCAAAGAGGTCACCGAAACGCAGCCAGTTCACCGAAGCGAGCAGGTCTACGTCGGGTCCTGTTAAGACCCGGTAGAACCGCCCATGTAGCTCCTTACTCTTCCATACGTCCCTACGGTCTTCAGTACCTAGCACCTTTGGTTTACGCCAGTTCTCGTTAGCCAAGGAGAGAGGTGTCAGGCCCTTGTCAACCATCACAACATCGCAATGAATGCCACACCCATTCTGTAGGAAGTAATTCCTCAGACTGCACACTTCACGGTTATGGAGGTTCTTGGCATTTAAAAATCCTCGACCCCCCAACTTCCGTGGAATGTACAGTCTCATGACAGAAGATCGTGGGTGTAACATTCGATGCAATGTCAGTTGTTGACGGACTCGCCTATCCAGGGCGTCTAGTTCCGTTTGAGTCCACCTAAGTATGCCAAAGGAGTACAACAATAAAGGCATTACCCAACCGTTGAAAGCCCGCATTTTGTTACCCCCAGACAAAAAACTATTAAGAACTTTTGTCAGGCGGCCAAAAAAACGGTCTTTCACCGATTTCTTAATATCCTCTACCGTTATACCCAATGACTCTGACATACCTAGGTATTTGTATGTTTCGGTCTCGGTGAGAGATCTGAGAGTTATTATCTCAGAAAGTTGAAAATTCGGTGAATTTACAACCTTCCCCCGCTGTACATGCATGACCGCACACTTATCAACACCGAACTCCATCTTAATGGCATTACTAAAACCTTCCGTAGTTTTTAATAATGCCACCAAATCTTGGTGTTTCAGTGTAAATAGTTTGAAGTCATCCATATACATCAGGTGAGAAATAACCTCACCCCCTCTACGAAACCGATAGCCTAGCCCTGAATCCTTCAGCAATGTGCTAAGTGGATTCAGTGCTAAACAGAACCACAATGGACTCAAACTGTCGCCCTGGAATATACCACGCTCAATCCTAATCAAGTCACGCGGACCAGAAGCGCACTCACCACTACCTGGTTGACGAAGGACTGTGGTCCACTGCCCCATACACGAGACTAAGAAGGATTTAAGAGTCGGATTAATTTTATACAACTCTAAAATCCTCCCCAGCCATGAATGAGGCACCGAATCATAGGCCTTCTTGTAGTCAATCCAGGCAGTAGAGAGGGCGCCCTTACTCCGCTTAACCTTTTGGCTAATGGCCATGTCAATAAGGAGTAGCTCCTTAGTACCACGTGACCCAGCCCTACATCCATTCTGAGCACTATTTAAGATGTTATTTGACATTATATGTGAGTTTATTTTAGTTCTAGAAAGGAGCTTGTAGATGGTAGGTAAGCAAGTGATAGGTCTGTAGTTCTTAGGTTCCGTGGTACTACCTGATTTATGGAGCAGGAAGGTGATGCCAGTGGTCATAAAAGCGGGTAAGGAACCAAACTCGAGGGCTTCTTGATACTGTGTTGCCAAGCGTTCATGCGAACTACGAACCCACTTTATCCAAAAGTTGTGCAATCCGTCCGGCCCAGGACTTTTCCAGTTCGGTGCCGTACGCATTGCACAACTGACGTCTTCGGAGTCTATTGTAATAGACTCCATGGGCTCGATGTTATCGCATTCTCGCTCAACAACACTGATCCAGTTACCCTCCGAATGTTCGACGGGCACCGACCATATGTCACGCCAAAATTGATTCATGGCGTGAGTATCTGGCAGTTACCCGTCGCTCAAACGTTGCCTAGTTCCCTCCCACACTCGGTACACCTTCCTTTGATCGCTTTGGAAGATACGATTCTGCCAGTATCTATCCACACGCTCTCTATAACGACGAATACGACTTGCCCATGCATATACTTTCTGCTTCAGAAAGTCAATACGTTCCGTGACGTTGGTTAAGTATTGCTGGGAACTAATACCAGTCCCAGCAAATGCCTGAGCCACAAAACGCATGACCCGGGGACGATTATTTCCCCGGCTGAAGCAGATTAGCTTTGCAATGAGAGCCCTAAATGTGCCGATACGTCGCTCGATTCTCGCCTGCCATGCAGGAACACCATCCGGTCGTGGTGCACGGTTAACTTCGGGGAATTTAACGCGTGCAACACGACAAGCGGCAATAGCTCCACAGTAGAGGATCGAGTGAGTATCTAGCAAATCATTGCTAGTCTGTAGGTATGGAGCTAGCAATGCATTTAGGGCTCCCATCAACGCCAGATTTCGCCTATGAGTGGGCAAGCGTGGTAAACGTGGTCTAGATTGAGGTGTAAACCTATACTGTAAGATCACATCCTCCAAAGTACTCCTTAATTGCTCACTTACCTGAATAGATATATCACTTGTATCATCTTCTGTGTCAAGTGCAATCTCGACTGAAGTCGCACTAATCGAAACCGTTTGTGCTACAGGCGACGGTGCCATCGTTGACACAGGAGTTGGACGAGTAGATAATACATCCAGGCGCAGCCGATCAAGCACAGATTGATCCAACAATTTGCATCGTTGGATAGCCCGCACCTGATCCGAAAGTCGTTGAACGGAAACGGTAACTGTCGGTTGAAGAACCTGAAACAGAGGAAGCATCCTAGAACGATACGCTGTCAGGTTAGTTTCCCCGTCTGTGGCCTCATAGTACGCACGCATTTATTATTGGTGTCCACTTCATGCGACGCACTACACCACCGATAGCGGGAGCCACTGAGAGTGGGGCATGCCCCACTTGGGTCTCCAAGCTGGCCGGTGGTGGTCGACATCTCCGTCGCGCAGGTGTTGGTGGCGACGGCGTCGAGGGCCCAATCTCATCACTCGACGCACTGCTACATCTCGGAGTGACGTACTCGTCACTTTCAGAGGTACTGGAGGAGGCAGCCGACGGGGTTGAGACGGGCGCAGATCTTAGTTGTGCGTTGGTTGTTTCCGCTTTTCGTCTTTTTGATCTTAAATTGTAATTCATGTAAAAATTTTGTTCATATTTCTTATTGTCGGAGTTGTCAAATTGTTCAAATTGTCATCATTGTTGTGTTCGTAATTTATTCTGTTTTTCTTGTTATTCCTTATAATTTTGAAGTGTGATATATATTAGCTATTTATAATGGTGTAAAATGATTCTGAAAACTGATCTATTGTAATAAATTGCGTCAAAAAAAAATTAATTACAATATAAAACGATATGAAAGACTTCAGCCTGTCAGCGGTGTTTTTGTTTTTTTTTATTATTATTCTCTTTATTAACACTTAACACATATTTATTACATTTTTAAATAAATTTATAAAAAAATACATTTAAAAATATAAAAAACAGTAACCCACCGGCATCGGGTACAGGGACCAAGCTACCGGTGGTTAGGACTCCAAAGACAGGAACTTCCGCACAATACGGGCCGTATTCAACAGAACCGCCTTCTGCATCAAGCCCTTGATCCAGCTGCCTAACGCGAGCCTCTGTAGGTGGAGGTCGAGGCTCTTGGCTATTAGACCATGCGCAGATACGACTATCGGAACAATAATCGCCGAATCCACATCCCACATGTCGACAATCTCGTGAGATAGGTCTAAATATTATTTTGTTTATCTTTTTCTGCTTTCACGAGATTCTCGTCATGTGGCACAGTGATATCGACAATTACTGCAAGGCGCTTTAATCGATCCATTATCACTATATCAGGTCTGTTAGCTATAACAGTCCTATCAGTGATAATAGATCGATCCCAATACAATGTGACATGACCGTTCTCAAGAACTGGGTCGGGCACATACTTGTAATAAGGTACCTCCACGTCGACAAGATTATACTTTAGAGCAAGTTGCTGGTGGATTATCCTGGCTACTTGGTTGTGTCTGTGCAAATACTCACCGTTCGCAAGACGGGAACAACCAGAGATAATATGTCTTAAAGATTCTCCGGGACGATGACATGCCCGACAGATGTCTAGCGTCCCATCTTTGACAATAAATCTCCGATAGTTATTCGTCATCGCCGCTATGACTGAGCTCTGCCGATACGTGGTAGAGAAGAAGATAGATATTGCTCTACTGCAAGAGCCACATGTCTCAAATGGACGCGTGACCGGGCTTGGCTCCTTGGGGGGAGACATCATCCGCCATGAGGATGGTGAGTCAACACCTAGGGCATGCATATACGCCAGCAGTAAAGCAAGGACGTTAGGATTAATAAAAGCAGATTGTTACAGAGACCTCGCTAGCATTGAAATAACAATACAAACGGGGACAGATACAAAAGAAAGGGTGCTCGTAGTCTCCGCATACCTGCCTAGCGAGAGAGATTTCGAGCCACCTTCTCGAGAAATGGAAGAAATTATAAGAAAATACCAAGGTAAGAATATTCCAATTAATTTAGGTTGCGACGCGAATGCCCACCATGTCGTGTGGGGCAGTACCAACTGCAACAAAAAAGGAGACTTACTATTGGATTTCATAAGTACGTCTGGCTTGGAAATACTTAATGTGGGCAACACCCCCACATTTGTAACCCGGGCTAGACGAGAGGTGTTGGACATTACTATCACTACAGATAGAATAAGTCAACACATTAAGGATTGGGAGCTAGACGAAAGCAATTCAATGTCAGACCACAAACGAATCACTTTCAGTCTAGAAGCCAAGACAGAGAAGATTCTAACAAGAAATGTGAGGAAAACAGACTGGGCCACATACGAACAGCAACTGGAGAGATGGAGCCCAGGTCCAGAAACCTTGCTAAGAGACACAAAAGAAATTGAACAAGAAGCAAACAGACTAGATGCCGCTCTTAGGGAAGCATACCACAAGGCATGCCCACTGAAAGAGATAAGGCCAGGAAAAGGTCAACCCTGGTGGACAAAGGCTCTAGAGAAACAGAGGAAAAAGACGCGCCGAGCTCTCAGGAAAGCCCTGGATAAGGACGATGACGAGAGCTGGCAAGAATACAGAAAAGTGAGAAATATATATAAGAAAGAATGCAGAAGGGAAAACAGGAACAGCTGGAAAACGTTCTGCGAAGGGGTTGAAAAATACCCAGACGCGGCGCGACTAGTGAAAACGTTTTCTAAGGGTAATACCTGCAAATTAGGAAGTATTAAGAACGGAGATGAACTCATCACCGACCCTAAAAGGATACTGGAAGTGATGCTGGGAACACACTTTCCAGGAAGCGTAGAAGACAAAGATGATAACTCGCCACCCACCCTAAATCCCATAGAAGTACAGGACAAGAGTGCAATCATCACAGAAGAACATTTATAGTGGAGCGTGAGGTCCTTCCAACCATACAAGGCTGCCGGACCAGACGAAATCTTCCCGAAAATGTTACAGAATGCAATAAGACACATAGGCAAAGATCTACTCAACTTATATAATAGTAGTATCACAACTAAGCACATTCCAAGCAGGTGGAGAGAGGTGAGAGCGGTCTTCATCCCGAAACCAGGGAAGACATCATATCAGGAGGCAAAGTCCTTCAGATGTATCAGCCTCTCCTCATTCATACTGAAGACACTGGAGAAAATCCTAGATAGATTAATAAGAGAACAAATAGATAAAAGCGGATCTCCATTGCACTTAAACCAACACGCATATATGGAGGGCAAGTCAACTGAAACTGCCCTACATAACCTGGTTATAAGAGTGCAAAGATCAATAAGCAACCAAGAATATGCATTAGGATGCTTCTTCGATGTTGAGGGTGCATTCGACAAGGCAACCCCCGACTCAATAGAGAACACCCTAAATCGCGAAGGCATTGACAGAGACTTATCAGGATGGGTGAAAAACATGCTGAAACACCGTAAGATACAGGCAGAAATAGCAGGAACAACATACAAAGTGGTGGCAAAACGAGGCTTCCCACAAGGAGGATGCCTATCCCCACTACTATGGTGCCTGCTCATAGATGAATTAATAAAAAAGATAAACAGGATGCACATATTCACGCAAGTCTACTCTGACGACGGTGTGCTCCTAGTGACAGGAAAAGTCCTCAGCGTCATGTGCGAAATCATGAACAGAGGCCTAAAAGAAGCATTAGCATGGTGCAGGAGTAAGGGCTTAGACCTAAACCCTGACAAGACCAAACTAGTCTTGTTCACCAATAAGACAAAAATAGGATGTGCTGTACCAGTGAGACTAGATAATCACGAACTGGAAAAAGTCAGGGAGGTGAAATATCTAGGAGTAACCCTGGACAGCAAGCTAACCTTCAAGACTCATATTAGCAATACATGTGCAAAAGCCAAAATGGCAATGATGCAATGTAAAAGGACAATAGGAAGAACCTGGGGCATAAAACCAGAAGTAGCATTATGGATTTATAAGGCAATAATTTTGCCAAGAATCCTACATGGAGCCCTGGTATGGTGGCACAAGGCTGCCATCGGGGAAAACAAACAAGAACTAGATAAAGTCCAAAGGCTTGCAGCCCTAATGACCACGGGCGCGATGAGGTCTACACCAACAGCCGCGCTAGAGATCATACTGGGGCTGAATCCCTTGGATCTAGAAATAAAAAGAAAAGCAACCGAACAATGGTTCAAACTAAGAAGCACTGGCCTATGGACCGGAAATTTTATGGACAAAGGTCATGCAAGTATAAGTAAGAACTACGAAGATAAATTGTCAATGATTCTATCCAATAACGACCTAATTAGGAAGGAGAGAATCTTCGACAAGAAATACAGAATACACATAGGGAAACGAGATGAATGGCGCATAGATCCCAGTGATACTATCTGCTATACAGACGGTTCAAGAAAGGAATTGACTAGTCTATCCGGATCCGGAGTGCATATAACATGCAAAGATGGAACTGAATTGGACAGGTCAATACCCCTAGGAAGATTTGCAAGTGTCTTTCAGGCAGAGATATATGCCATAAAGGAATGCGTGGAAATAATGGAACACCTAACCACAACAGGAAAGGTGACCATATACAGCGATAGCCAGGCGGCACTGAAAGCGCTTGACAAAGTGGAGACAACATCAGCAACAGTCAAGGAATGTAAGGAATCACTAGATAAACTGGCCAAGAACACCGACGTAACGATTGCCTGGGTCCCCGGACATGAGGGAAACACGGGCAACGAGCGGGCTGATGAACTCGCCAGAGAAGGTGCTGATGAAACCTTTGTGGGGCCGGAACCCCGGCTGCCCATAGCACACAAAATCGCCAAAGGAGTAATCAGCCACAGAACAACAGCAGAAACCAACCAAAGATGGAAGACCTCGACTGGAATGAGACAGTCGAAAATCTTCATCAAGGGTATGGACAAGAGAACGACGAGTCATATCATGAAACTCTCAAGAGGAAACATGAGACTCGCCATAGAAGTAATAACAGGGCACTGTCGACTAAACAGACATCTGACAGTGATAGGAGTAAAAACCGACCCGAAATGCCCAGAGTGCATGGACAGCGATGAAACAAGCTTCCACCTGCTGGCAGAATGCCCCATGTACTCATTGACCAGATGGGAACTCCTAGGGTCGGACAGACTATACGAAGATGACATTAGCAATCTGAAGGTGGAACAGATAATAAGATTTGTAAAGGACACAAGAAGATTCGACGGGGGACCGTGAGAGCTGGATCAACCATACTCTCCCCAAGGGGAGAACTGGGGAAATGGACGAAGTGGCCCGCAAGAACCGCGGGTGGATCGTCCGTCCGGCTACCGGTGTCCCCGTTGGAAATAATAATAATAATGACTGGCAACTCTAGACATCTGTACATACGTCATTTTCATCTATAAAATATTTTAATATTTTTATCTAAAATAATCTTGCCTCAATTTATAAAATTCATACAGATTTCAAAATATTATTACCAAAAAGTTCATTATATATTATATTTCAAAATTTATTACAAGAATCACAACAACAACAAAATCTACAAATATGAAACGAAGCTTTGACAAACGTCAACCATCAAAATATCAAAAATTGTTTCGAAAAAATTAACAGGATGAATTATGAATAATGTATAAAGATGATAACAAGAGCCAGGAGTAAGAATGCACACCCAACACCCCCGGACTCATCACTTAGCTCCGCCTCGCAAGCGCCGGACCGCACACCTGCGACACAAGTGCTTGCTGAGGCGTCGAGCTCATCGTCAAGTGACGAGTATTTTTCCCCGCCGACGTCGCCAACACCTGTACGCCGGCGAGGGAGAGGCCGGCCGCCGAGCAGTTTGGGACCCCGAAGCCTACCAGCTTCGAGTAGGGTCCCCACTACCGGTGGTATTGTGCACCGCATGCGATGGACTTCATCCATCAATGAAAATGTCATGCGGGCATATTATGAGGCTACAGATGGGGAAACCAACCTGACTGCATACCGTTCAAGGATGCTCCCTTTGTTTCAGGCTCTTGAACCAACAATAACCGTTGCCGTACAACGACTATCGGATCAAGTGCGGGCTATCCAACGATGCAAGTTGCTGGATCAACCTGTGCTTGATCGACTTCGCCTGGAAGTGTTATCTACTCGACCAGCTCCAGCGTTAACGAGTGCACCATCATCTGCTACACACACGGTTGCAACTAGTGCCACTTTAGTTGAGACCGTGCTCGACGCGGGAGATGATACGAGTAATATATCTATCCAGGTAAGCGAGCAATTAAGGAGTACTTTGGAGGATGTGATCTCTCAGTATAGGTTTGCACCTAATTCTAGGCCACGGCTACCACGCTTGCCCATGCATAGACGAAATCTGGCGTTGATGGGAGCCCTGAATGCGTTGCTAGATCCGTACTTACGGACTAGCAATGATTTGCTAGATACCCACTCGATTCTTTACTGTGGAGCTATTACCGCTTGTCGTGTTGCACGCGTTAAATTCCCTGAATTTAACCGTACACCACGATCGGGTGGTGTGCCCGTATGGCAGGCAAGAATCGAGCGACGTATCGGCACATTTAGGACTCTCATTGCGAAGCTTATCTGTTTTAGCCGGGGAAATAATCGTCCACGGGTCATGCGTTTCGTGACTCAGGCATTCGCTGGGACCGGTATTAGCTCCCAGCAATACTTAGCTAATGTCACGGAACGTATTGACTTTCTAAAGCAGAAAGTATATGCATGGGCGAGTCGTATTCGTCGCTATAGAGAGCGTGTAGACAGATACTGGCAGAATCGTATCTTCCAAAGTGACCAAAGGAAGGTGTACCGAGAGTGGGAGGGAACTGGACAACGTTTGAGCGACGGACAACTGCCCGATGCTCGCGCCATGAATCAATTTTGGCGTGACATATGGTCGATGCCCGTCGAACATTCGGAGGGTGATTGGATCCGTGTTGTCGAGCGTGAATGCGATAACATCGAGCCCATGGAGTCTATTACAATAAACTCCGAAGACGTTAGTTGCGCAATACGTACGGCACAGAACTGGAAAAGTCCTGGGCCGGACGGATTGCACAACTTTTGGATCAAGTGGGTTCGAAGCTCGCATGAACGCTTGGCAACACAGTATCAAGAAGCCCTCGAGTCTGGTTCCTTACCCGCTTTTATGACCACTGGCATCACCTTCCTGCTCCATAAATCAGGTAGTACCACGGAACCTAAAAACTATAGACCTATCACTTGCTTACCTACTATCTACAAGCTCCTTACATCTATTCTGAGAACTAAAATAAATTCACATATAATGTCAAATAACATCTTAGATAGTGCTCAGAATGGATGTAGGGCTGGGTCACGTGGTACTAAGGAGCTACTCCTTTTTGACATGACCATTAGCCAACAAGTTAGGCGGAGTAGGGGCGCCCTCTCTACTGCCTGGATTGACTACAAGAAGGCCTATGATTCGGTGCCTCATTCATGGCTGGGGAGGATTTTAGAGTTGTATAAAATTAATCCGACTCTTAAATCCTTCTTAGTCTCATGTATGGGGCAGTGGACCACAGTACTTCGTCAACCAGGTAGTGGTGAGTGCGCTTCTGGTCCGCATGACTTGATAAGGATTGAGCGTGGTATATTCCAGGGCGACAGTTTGAGTCCATTGTGGTTCTGTTTAGCACTGAATCCACTTAGCACATTGCTGAAGGATTCAGGGCTAGGCTATCGGTTTCGTAGAGGGGGTGAGGTTATTTCTCACCTGATGTATATGGATGACCTCAAACTGTTCACACTGAAGCACCAAGATTTAGTGACATTACTAAAAACTACGGAAGTTTTTAGTAATGCCATTAAGATGGAGTTCGGTGTTGATAAGTGTGCGATTATGCATGTACAGCGGGGGAAGGTTGTAAATTCACCGAATTTACAACTTTCTGAGATAATAACTCTCAGATCTCTCTCCGAGACCGAAACATACAGATACCTAGGTATGTCAGAGTCATTGGGTATAGCGGTAGAGGACATTAAGAAATCGGTGAAAGAACGTTTTTTTGGCCGCCTGACAAAAGTTCTTAACAGTTTTTTGTCCGGCGGTAACAAAATACGGGCTTTCAACGGTTGGGTGATACCTTTATTGTTATACTCCTTTGGCATACTTAGGTGGACTCAAACGGAACTAGACGCCCTGGATAGGCGAGTCCGTCAACAACTGACATTGCATCGAATGTTACACCCACGATCTTCTGTCATGAGACTGTACATTCCGCGGAAGTGGGGGGGTCGAGGCTTTTTGAATGCCAAGAACCTCCACAACCGTGAAGTGTGCAGTCTGAGAGATTACTTTCTACAGAACGGGTCTGACATTCATTGCGATGTCGTGATGGTTGACAAGGGCCTGACACCTCTTTCCTTGGCTAACGAGAACTGGCGTAAACCAAAGGTGCTAGGTACTGAAGACCGTAGGGACGTATGGAAGAGTAAGGAGCTACACGGGCGGTTCTACCGGGTCTTAACAGGACCCGACGTAGACCTGCTCGCTTCGGTGAACTGGCTGCGTTTTGGGGACCTCTTTGGGGAAACTGAAGGTTTTGCCTGTGCAATTGCAGATGAGGTTATCAAGACGAACAACTATCGGAAATACATCATGAAGGACGGTACGGTCGACATTTGTCGAGCATGCCACCGTCCTGGTGAATCACTTCGCCATATTATTTCCGGTTGTTCGTATCTTGCTAACACCGAGTACTTGCATAGGCACAATCAAGTAGCCAGGATCATCCACCAGCAACTTGCTCTTCAATATGGCCTTATTGAGTTTGAAGTACCGTACTATAAGTATACACCAGTGCCAGTTCTTGAGAATGGTCGTGCATTGCTCTACTGGGACCGATCAATCATCACGGACAGGACTATTGTTGCAAATAGGCCCGATATCGTGTTGGTTGATCGGACCCAGCGTCGGGCAGTGCTCGTCGATATCGCCGTCCCGCATGACGAAAATCTCGTGAAGGCAGAGAAGGACAAACTTAGTAAATACCTTGATCTGTCCTTCGAGATAACCGCCATGTGGGACGTAGACTCGACGATCATTGTCCCGGTGGTTATTTCGGCAAACGGATTAATAGCGAAGAGTCTCGATCAACATCTCAAGAGACTCTCGTTAGATTGTTGGATCAAGAGTCAGATTCAGAAGGTTGTTATCCTCGACACGTGCCGTATTGTTAGGAGGTTTCTTAGTCTGTAGCCTCCACCGCCGGTAGTTTGGGTCCTACTCCGCTACTGGTGGGTCACTATTTTTTATATTTTTAAATGTATTTGTTTTTTTTTTTTATAAATGTATTTAAAAATGTATAAAATAAGACTGTAAAGGAATAAACGAAATAATAATATTCGTCATCACGACTTCGTCAGTGATTGCACAGATAAAACCCTCAGTTTCTCCGAAGAGATCACCAAATCGTAACCAGGATACCGATGCTATTGAATCAACATCGGGCCCATTTAGAGCCCGATAAAATCGACCATGCAGTTCCTTGCTCTTCCATATTTCCTTCCGATCAGATACACTTAATATTACAGGTTTGCGCCAGTTCTCTTTCGCAAGGGACAGCGGGGTCAGTCCGTTGTCTATTGCCACAACATCTCGATGCACATCCACGTCCACCTGTAGGAAATACTCTCTAAGGTTGCATATCTCACGGTTATGGAGAGTCTTGGCATTTAAAAATCCTCGACCCCCACATTTCCGTGGTATATACAACCTCATTACTGACGAACGTGGGTGGTGTATTCGATATGAAGTCAATAGACAACGCACCTTCCTATCCAGAGCTTCTAACTCCGTCTGAGTCCATCTAAGTATGCCAAAAGAGTAAACTAAGACTGGCATGGCCCAGCCGTTGACAGCACGCACCTTGTTACCGCCTGATAAAAGACTTTTCAGTATTTTTTTCAGGCGGCCAAAGAAACGATCCTGCAACTTCTGTTTCATGTCAGTCTCAGCAATACACAGAGCTTGAGACATACCTAGATATTTGTAGGTTTCGGTTGCGGAGAGCGACCCAAATCGTGTGAAATCTGAAAGATTGACTCCTTCAGATTCCACAATCCCGCCCCTTTTTACATGCATGACCGCACACTTATCTACCCCAAACTCCATACTGATGGCCTTACTAAAAGTTTCAGTAACTTTTAGCAAAGCCATCAAATCGGGGCCATTAGGGGCAAATAACTTTAGGTCATCCATGTAAAAAAGGTGGGACAAAATTTGACCCCCTCTGCGCATCCGATAGCCTAACCCTGAACCCTCTAGTAACGTACTGAGAGGATTCAGTGCTAGACAAAACCACAACGGACTCAGACTATCACCCTGGAAAATACCTCTATCAATCCCTATTGGTACACCACCTCCTAGAACCTGACGACACCCTGGATAAACAAGAACCGTACTCCATTGTCTCATACATGACCCCAAAAAGGTGCATAGAGTTGCATCAACTTTATACAGCTCTAGCACCCTCCGAAGCCATGTATGAGGCACAGAATCGTACGCTTTCTTATAGTCAATCCAGCATGTCGCAAGGTTCTTTCGGTTGCGGCGTACCTGCTGGCAAACAGCCATGTCAATAATAAGGAGCTCTTTCGTACCACGTGCCCCACTTTTACATCCATTCTGAGAGATTGACAAGATGTTATTGTTTTGTACATGTGAATATATTTTTACTCTCAGGATGGATGTAAAAAGTTTGTATATGGTAGGTAGACAAGTTATAGGTCTATACTTTTTGGGGTCTGTGGTACTACCAGACTTGTATAGGAGGTGGGTTACTCCGGTAGTCATAAAAGCTGGAAGCGACGATGACTCAAGGGATGACTGGAAGCAAGATGCCAAGCAAGCGTGTGAGCTACGGAACCATTTTAACCAAAAGTTGTGCAGTCCGTCCGGTCCAGCAGATTTCCAATTTGGCAACGAACGAACTGCACAACCAATATCTTCTTCAGATATGGTTATAGGTTCCATAGCTGGAATTGGTTCACACGCCCGCTCAACATCCCTAATCCACGCATCCTGTGTATGACTGACGGGCGTCGACCAGATGCTTTTCCAGAAGTTAACTGTAGAAACAGCATCAGGTAGACTCCCATCAGTCACATCCGAGTTAGGTCGCTCCCACCCTCTATATACCCACCTCTCATTTTTTTGGAACAAGCGATTCTGAGTGTATCTGTCCACTCTTTTTTTGTACCGCCTTATGCGGTTCGCCCACGCATAAACTTTCTGCTTCAGGTAATCGATGCGCTCTGTGACCCGAACAGAGTATTCACAGGGCCTAATATTAGTTCCCACGAATGCACGGGTCACAAAGCGCATGACTCTCGGGCGTGTATTGCCCGTCCTGAAGCAGTGTAGCTTGCCAATGAGCACCCTAGCCTCGTTGATGCGCCGTTCAATTCTGCACTGCCAAGCTGGTGCAGCAGGCTTTGGTCGAATAGCTGTTTCTTGTTTAAAAAATTTAACACCAGCTATTCGACATACTGCAACAGCTGCACAGTACAGAATGGAATGGGCATCAGTAATGTTTCTGCAGTTGTTAAAAAACGATGTTAACATCGAGTCTAGGGCACACACTAGCGCCACGTTTTTTTTATGTGTGGGCAAACGCGGAAGCCGCGGTCTACACTCAATAGGGACAGATTGAAACTCACCAATCGCTCGCTCCAAAGCGCTCCTTAATTCCTCATTGTATTGAGTACTTACAGGTATAGCAGCATCACTCACTTCTTCACCAACATGTGAGATGATGTTTTCTTGCGTTCTTTCATTACGGTTACTTTGTAATGGCACAGGTAATGGTTGCAATGAAGAAGGCGTGATACCACTACACACTTCTAAGCGTAGCGTCTCAAGTGTAGCGTCATCCAACAGGTGACAGCGTTGTATGGAGCGCACCTGATCCGATAGGCGTTGTGCCGATACGTTGACATCTGGTTCAAGTACCTGAAACAGAGGTAGCATGCGAACACGGTATGCAGTGAGGTTAGTTCCCCCCTCTGTAGCCACAAAATATGCCCGCATCACGTTTTCATTCATACCGAAGTTCCATCGAATGCGGTGCACATTACCACCGGTAGCGGGGTCCGTAATCGAAGCCGGAGGGCCTCGGGGTCCCAAGCCAGTCGGTGGCCGGCCTCTCCCCTGCCGACGTACAGGTAGAGGCGACGTCGGCGGAGAGAAAAACTCGTCGCTGCTTGAGCTCGACGCCTCACCAGTAGTCACAGTTGTCGACGACTGTAAGGCGGAGCTGTGCGACAAGTCCGGGGTTGGTAATTGTGCTTTTTTGGCGCCAGCTCTGGTCAACATTATATTTTTTCTTGATTTTCATCTTATTTTCATATTATCATTTTCAGTTTGTTACACTGACATAATGTGTCAAAGTGTACTATAATTTATAAAATATTTGTTTGTGTTTTTTCCGGATTTTCTTCATGCTGATTTTTTTGTTATAGATATATATTTGTACTTTTATTATGTTTTGAATGATATTTTTGTATTATTGTAGATTAAAGGTAAAATATTTTAGTAAATGCTCCTCAAGAAAAAAATGTGACTGTTTTGTAGCAGTGTTGCCAGGTTATTATTATTATATTATTATTCTCTTTATTAACACTTAACACATATTTATTACATTTTTAAATAGATTTATAAAAAAATACATTTAAAAATATAAAAAACAGTAACCCACCGGCATCGGGTACAGGGACCAAGCTACCGGTGGTTAGGGCTCCAAAGACAGGAACTTCCGCACAATACGGGCCGTATTCAACAGAACCGCCTTCTGCATCAAGCCCTTGATCCAGCTGCCTAACGCGAGCCTCTGTAGGTGGAGGTCGAGGCTCTTGGCTATTAGACCATGCGCAGATACGACTATCGGAACAATAATCGCCGAATCCACATCCCACATGTCGACAATCTCGTGAGCTAGGTCTAAATATTTAATTTGTTTATCTTTTTCTGCTTTCACGAGATTCTCGTCATGTGGCACAGTGATATCGACAATTACTGCAAGGCGCTTTAATCGATCCATTATCACTATATCAGGTCTGTTAGCTATAACAGTCCTATCAGTGATAATAGATCGATCCCAATACAATGTGACATGACCGTTCTCAAGAACTGGGTCGGGCACATACTTGTAATAAGGTACCTCCACGTCGACAAGATTATACTTTAGAGCAAGTTGCTGGTGGATTATCCTGGCTACTTGGTTGTGTCTGTGCAAATACTCACCGTTCGCAAGACGGGAACAACCAGAGATAATATGTCTTAAAGATTCTCCGGGACGATGACATGCCCGACAGATGTCTAGCGTCCCATCTTTGACAATAAATCTCCGATAGTTATTCGTCATCACGACTTCGTCAGTGATTGCACAGATAAAACCCTCAGTTTCTCCGAAGAGATCACCAAATCGTAACCAGGATACCGATGCTATTGAATCAACATCGGGCCCATTTAGAGTCCGATAAAATCGACCATGCAGTTCCTTGCTCTTCCATATTTCCTTCCGATCAGATACACTTAATATTACAGGTTTGCGCCAGTTCTCTTTCGCAAGGGACAGCGGGGTCAGTCCGTTGTCTATTGCCACAACATCTCGATGCACATCCACGTCCACCTGTAGGAAATACTCTCTAAGGTTGCATATCTCACGGTTATGGAGAGTCTTGGCATTTAAAAATCCTCGACCCCCATATTTCCGTGGTATATACAACCTCATTACTGACGAACGTGGGTGGTGTATTCGATATGAAGTCAATAGACAACGCACCTTCCTATCCAGAGCTTCTAACTCCGTCTGAGTCCATCTAAGTATGCCAAAAGAGTAAACTAAGACTGGCATGGCCCAGCCGTTGACAGCACGCACCTTGTTACCGCCTGATAAAAGACTTTTCAGTATTTTTTTCAGGCGGCCAAAGAAACGATCCTGCAACTTCTGTTTCATGTCAGTCTCAGCAATACACAGAGCTTGAGACATACCTAGATATTTGTAGGTTTCGGTTGCGGAGAGCGACCCAAATCGTGTGAAATCTGAAAGATTGACTCCTTCAGATTCCACAATCCCGCCCCTTTTTACATGCATGACCGCACACTTATCTACCCCAAACTCCATACTGATGGCCTTACTAAAAGTTTCAGTAACTTTTAGCAAAGCCATCAAATCGGGGCCATTAGGGGCAAATAACTTTAGGTCATCCATGTAAAAAAGGTGGGACAAAATTTGACCCCCTCTTCGCATCCGATAGCCTAACCCTGAACCCTCTAGTAACGTACTGAGAGGATTTAGTGCTAGACAAAACCACAACGGACTTAGACTATCACCCTGGAAAATACATCTCTCAATCCCTATTGGTACACCACCTCCTAGAACCTGACGACACCCTGGATAAACAAGAACCGTACTCCATTGTCTCATACATGACCCCAAAAAGGTGCATAGAGTTGCATCAACTTTATACAGCTCTAGCACCCTCCGAAGCCATGTATGAGGCACAGAATCGTACGCTTTCTTATAGTCAATCCAGCATGTCGCAAGGTTCTTTCGGTTGCGGCGTACCTGCTGGCAAACAGCCATGTCAATAATAAGGAGCTCTTTCGTACCACGTGCCCCACTTTTACATCCATTCTGAGAGATTGACAAGATGTTATTGTTTTGTACATGTGAATATATTTTTACTCTCAGGATGGATGTAAAAAGTTTGTATATGGTAGGTAGACAAGTTATAGGTCTATACTTTTTGGGGTCTGTGGTACTACCAGACTTGTATAGGAGGTGGGTTACTCCGGTAGTCATAAAAGCTGGAAGCGACGATGACTCAAGGGATGACTGGAAGCAAGATGCCAAGCAAGCGTGTGAGCTACGGAACCATTTTAACCAAAAGTTGTGCAGTCCGTCCGGTCCAGCAGATTTCCAATTTGGCAACGAACGAACTGCACAACCAATATCTTCTTCAGATATGGTTATAGGTTCCATAGCTGGAATTGGTTCACACGCCCGCTCAACATCCCTAATCCACGCATCCTGTGTATGACTGACGGGCGTCGACCAGATGCTTTTCCAGAAGTTAACTGTAGAAACAGCATCAGGTAGACTCCCATCAGTCACATCCGAGTTAGGTCGCTCCCACCCTCTATATACCCACCTCTCATTTTTTTGGAACAAGCGATTCTGAGTGTATCTGTCCACTCTTTTTTTGTACCGCCTTATGCGGTTCGCCCACGCATAAACTTTCTGCTTCAGGTAATCGATGCGCTCTGTGACCCGAACAGAGTATTCACAGGGCCTAATATTAGTTCCCACGAATGCACGGGTCACAAAGCGCATGACTCTCGGGCGTGTATTACCCGTCCTGAAGCAGTGTAGCTTGCCAATGAGCACCCTAGCCTCGTTGATGCGCCGTTCAATTCTGCACTGCCAAGCTGGTGCAGCAGGCTTTGGTCGAATAGCTGTTTCTTGTTTAAAAAAATTAACACCAGCTATTCGACATACTGCAACAGCTGCACAGTACAGAATGGAATGGGCATCAGTAATGTTTCTGCAGTTGTTAAAAAACGATGTTAACATCGAGTCTAGGGCACACACTAGCGCCACGTTTTTTTTATGTGTGGGCAAACGCGGAAGCCGCGGTCTACACTCAATAGGGACAGATTGAAACTCACCAATCGCTCGCTCCAAAGCGCTCCTTAATTCCTCATTGTATTGAGTACTTACAGGTATAGCAGCATCACTCACTTCTTCACCAACATGTGAGATGATGTTTATATTATTATTTCCTTTATTTAACTTGATACATATTTAGTACATTTTTAAATAAATCTATAAAAAAAAATACAAATATATTTAAAAATATAAAAAATAGCGCCCCACCGGTATCGAGTACAAGGACCAAGCTACCGGTGGTTAGGGCTCCAGAGACAAGAATTTCCTCACGATGCGTGCCGTGTCGAGTAACACTGCCTTCTGCATCAGCCCCTTGACCCAACTGTCTAACGAGAGCCTCTGTAGGTGTTGGTTGAGGCTCTTGGCGATCAGTCCATGCACGGAAACGACTATCGGTACAATAACAGCTGAGCTTACATGCCACATGTCGACAATCTCGTGGGCCAAATCCAAGTACTTTACTTGTTTGTCTTTTTCCGCTTTCACGAGATTGCAATCATGCGGAATAGTAATATCAACTATTATTGCACGGCGCTCTAACCGATCTACTATCACTATATCAGGCCTATTTGCAACAATAGTCCTGTCCGTGATAATAGATCGGTCCCAGTACAATGTGATATGATCATTTTCGAGAACTGGGTCAGGCACATACTTGTAATATGGCACTTCTGAATCCACGAGTTTGTACTTCAGAGCAAGCTGTTGATGGACGATCCTAGCTACTTGGTTATGTCTATGCAAATACTCTCCGTTGGCCAGACTGGAACAACCAGATATAATGTGTCTAAGGGATTCACCGGGACGGTGGCATGCCCGACATATGTCAACCGTACCATCCTTCAGAATATACCTCCGGTAGTTCTTCGTCATAACAACTTCGTCCATAATTGCAAAGACAAAACCTTCGGTTTCACCAAATAGGTCTCCGAATCGTAGCCAGGATATAGATGATTTAAAATCAATATCAGGTCCGTGTAGGGCCTGATAAAAGCGTCCATGTAGCTCTTTACTCTTCCATACATCCATGCGGTCATTAGTATTCAGTATCACAGGTTTGCGCCAGTTCTCTTTAGCCAAACCGAGCGGGGTCAGTCCATTGTCTACAGCAACAACATCAAGATGCAAATCCTCGTCCACCTGCAGGAAGTATTCCCTGAGATTGCACACCTCACGGTTGTGAAGGGTCTTAGCATTAAGAAAGCCACGGCCCCCACACTTCCGCGGTATGTACAATCTCATTACAGATGAACGCGGATGATGCATTCGGTATTTAGTGAGTAGTGTACGGACTTTTCTATCCAGAGCGTCAAGTTCTGTCTGAGTCCATCTGAGTATGCCAAACGAGTACATCAAGACTGGCATGACCCAACCATTGTAGTACCTTGTTACCGCCCGATAAAAGACTATTAAGTACTTTTCTCAGGCGGCCAAAGAAGCGTTCCCTCAATGATTGTTTCATAGCAGTCTCTAAAATGCCCAACGCTTGTGACATACCCAGGTATTTATAAGTATCGGTTGCGGAAAGAGACCTAAGTTGAGTCGAATCCGAAAGTTGTGTTCTTTCGGACTCCACTACCTCACCCTTCTTTACATGCATGATCGCACACTTGTCCACGCCAAACTCCATTCTGATAGAGCTACTAAAGGTTTCTGTTACCTTTAGTAGTGCCATCAGTTGGTGATTGTTTGGGGCAAGTAATTTCAGATCATCCATGTAGAGAAGGTGAGATAAAGCCTGACCATCCTTCCGCAACCGATACCCTAGGCCTGGATTCTCCAGCAAAGTGCTAAGTGGGTTCAGGGCCAGACAAAACCATAATGGACTCAGACTATTATTATTATTATTATACTCATTTATTCAAATTATTCTCTTAACATAATTTTTTTACAATATTTATATGAAAAATTACATATAATATTATAAAAAAATCCATGTCAGACCACCACCAGTAGCGGAGCAGGGCCCAAACTACCAGCGGTAGAGGTCACAGACTGAGAAACCTCCTAACGATGCGTGCCGTGTCGAGGACGACAGCCTTCTGTATCTGACCCTTGATCCAACAGTCTAGCGAGAGTCTCTTGAGATGTTGATCGAGACTCTTCGCTATTAGTCCATTTGCCGAAACGACTATCGGGACAATGATCGTCGAGTCTACGTCCCACATGGCGGTTATCTCGAAGGTCAGATCGAGGTACTTAGAAAGTTTGTCCTTCTCTGCCTTAACGAGATTCTCGTCATGTGGGACGGTGACATCGACGAGCACCGCCCGGCGCTGAGCCCGATCAACCAACACGATATCAGGCCTATTGGCAACAATAGTCCTGTCCGTGATGATTGATCGGTCCCAGTAGAGCAATGCACGACCATTCTCGAGAACTGGCTCTGGTGTGTACTTATAGTACGGTACCTCGGACTCAATAAGGCCGTATTGAAGAGCAAGTTGCTGGTGGATGATCCTGGCCACTTGATTGTGCCTATGCAAGTACTCGGTGTTAGCAAAATACGAACAACCGGAAATAATGTGGCGAAGTGATTCACCAGGACGGTGGCATGCTCGACAAATGTCGACCGTACCGTCCTTAATGATATATTTCCTATAGTTGTTCGTCTTGATAACCTCATCTGCAATCGCACAGGCAAAACCTTCACTTTCCCCAAAGAGGTCACCGAAACGCAGCCAGTTCACCGAAGCGAGCAGGTCTACGTCGGGTCCTGTTAAGACCCGGTAGAACCGCCCGTGTAGCTCCTTACTCTTCCATACGTCCCTACGATCTTCAGTACCTAGCACCTTTGGTTTACGCCAGTTCTCGTTAGCCAAGGAGAGAGGTGTCAGGCCCTTGTCAACCATCACAACATCGCAATGAATGCCACACCCATTCTGTAGGAAGTAATTCCTCAGACTGCACACTTCACGGTTATGGAGGTTCTAGGCATTTAAAAATCCTCGACCCCCCAACTTCCGTGGAATGTACAGTCTCATGACAGAAGATCGTGGGTGTAACATTCGATGCAATGTCAGTTGTTGACGGACTCGCCTATCCAGGGCGTCTAGTTCCGTTTGAGTCCACCTAAGTATGCCAAAGGAGTACAACAATAAAGGCATTACCCAACCGTTGAAAGCCCGCATTTTGTTACCCCCAGACAAAAAACTATTAAGAACTTTTGTCAGGCGGCCAAAAAAACGGTCTTTCATCGATTTCTTAATATCCTCTACCGCTATACCCAATGACTCTGACATACCTAGGTATTTGTATGTTTCGGTCTCGGTGAGAGATCTGAGAGTTATTATCTCAGAAAGTTGTAAATTCGGTGAATTTACAACCTCCCCCCGCTGTACATGCATGACCGCACACTTATCAACACCGAACTCCATCTTAATGGCATTACTAAAACCTTCCGTAGTTTTTAATAATGTCACCAAATCTTGGTGTTTCAGTGTAAATAGTTTGAGGTCATCCATATACATCAGGTGAGAAATAACCTCACCCCCTCTACGAAACCGATAGCCTAGCCCTGAATCCTTCAGCAATGTGCTAAGTGGATTCAGTGCTAAACAGAACCACAATGGACTCAAACTGTCGCCCTGGAATATACCACGCTCAATCCTAATCAAGTCACGCGGACCAGAAGCGCACCATTACCTGGTTGACGAAGGACTGTGGTCCACTGCCCCATACACGAGACTAAGAAGGATTTAAGAGTCGGATTAATTTTATACAACTCTAAAATCCTCCCCAGCCATGAATGAGGCACCGAATCATAGGCCTTCTTGTAGTCAATCCAGGCAGTAGAGAGGGCGCCCCTACTCCGCTTAACCTGTTGGCTAATGGCCATGTCAATAAGGAGTAGCTCCTTAGTACCACGTGACCCAGCCCTACATCCATTCTGAGCACTATTTAAGATGTTATTTGACATTATATGTGAGTTTATTTTAGTTCTCAGAATAGATGTAAGGAGCTTGTAGATGGTAGGTAAGCAAGTGATAGGTCTGTAATTCTTAGGTTCCGTGGTACTACCTGATTTATGGAGCAGGAAGGTGATGCCAGTGGTCATGAAAGCGGGTAAGGAACCAAACTCGAGGGCTTCTTGATACTGTGTTGCCAAGCGTTCATGCGAACTACGAACCCACTTTATCCAAAAGTTGTGCAATCCGTCCGGCCCAGGACTTTTCCAGTTCGGTGCCGTACGCATTGCACAACTGACGTCTTCGGAGTCTATTGTAATAGACTCCATGGGCTCGATGTTATCGCATTCTCGCTCAACAACACTGATCCAGTTACCCTCCGAATGTTCGACGGGCACCGACCATATGTCACGCCAAAATTGATTCATGGCGTGAGTATCTGGCAGTTGCCCGTCGCTCAAACGTTGCCTAGTTCCCTCCCACACTTGGTACACCTTCCTTTGATCGCTTTGGAAGATACGATTCTGCCAGTATCTATCCACACGCTCTCTATAACGACGAATACGACTTGCCCATGCATATACTATCTGCTTCAGAAAGTCAATACGTTCCGTGACGTTGGTTAAGTATTGCTGGGAACTAATACCAGTCCCAGCAAATGCCTGAGCCACAAAACGCATGACCCGGGGACGATTTTATTTCCCCGGCTGAAGCAGATTAGCTTTGCAATGAGAGCCCTAAATGTGCCGATACGTCGCTCGATTCTCGCCTGCCATGCAGGAACACCATCCGGTCGTGGTGCACGGTTAACTTCGGGGAATTTAACGCGTGCAACACGACAAGCGGCAATAGCTCCACAGTAGAGGATCGAGTGAGTATCTAGCAAATCATTGCTAGTCTGTAGGTACGGTGCTAGCAATGCATTTAGGGCTCCCATCAACGCCAGATTTCGCCTATGAGTGGGCAAGCATGGTAAACGTGGTCTAGATTAAGGTGTAAACCTATACTGTAAGATCACATCCTCGAAAGTACTCCTTAATTGCTCACTTACCTGAATAGATATATCACTTGTATCATCTTCTGTGTCAAGTGCAATCTCGACTGAAGTCGCACTAATCGAAACCGTTTGTGCTACAGGCGACGGTGCCATCGTTGACACAGGAGTTGGACGAGTAGATAATACATCCAGGCGCAGCCGATCAAGCACAGATTGATCCAATAATTTGCATCGTTGGATAGCCCGCACCTGATCCGAAAGTCGTTGAACGGAAACGGTAACTGTCGGTTGAAGAACCTGAAACAGAGGAAGCATCCTAGAACGATACGCTGTCAGGTTAGTTTCCCCGTCTGTGGCCTCATAGTACGCACGCATTTATTATTGGTGTCCACTTCATGCGACGCACTACACCACCGATAGCGGGAGCCACTGAGAGTGGGGCATGCCCCACTTGGGTCTCCAAGCTGGCCGGTGGTGGTCGACATCTCCGTCGCGCAGGTGTTGGTGGCGACGGCGTCGAGGGCCCAATCTCATCACTCGACGCACTGCTACATCTCGGAGTGACGTACTCGTCACTTTCAGAGGTACTGGAGGAGGCAGCCGACGGGGTTGAGACGGGCGCAGATCTTAGTTGTGCGTTGGTTGTTTCCGCTTTTCGTCTTTTTGATCTTAAATTGTAATTCATGTAAAAATTTTGTTCATATTTCTTATTGTCGGAGTTGTCAAATTGTTCAAATTGTCATCATTGTTGTGTTCGTAATTTATTCTGTTTTTCTTGTTATTCCTTATAATTTTGAAGTGTGATATATATTAGCTATTTATAATGGTGTAAAATGATTCTGAAAACTGATCTATTGTAATAAATTGCACCAAAAAAATTAAATTACTATATAAAACGATATGAAAGACGTCAGCCTGTCAGCGGTGTTATTATTATTATTTCGTTTATTCAATAACATTCTTATTTTATACATTTTTAAATATATTTATAAAAAACACAAATACATTTAAAAATATACAAAATAGTGTCCCACCAGTAGCGGAGTAGGACCCAAACTACCGGCGGTGGAGGCTACAGACTAAGAAACCTCCTAACAATACGGTACGTGTCGAGGATAACAACCTTCTGAATCTGACTGTTGATCCAACAATCTAACGAGAGTCTCTTGAGATGTTGATCGAGACTCTTCGCTATTAATCCGTTTGCCGAAACGACCACCGGGACAATGATCGTCGAGTCTACATCCCACATGGCGGTTATCTCGAAGGACAGATCGAGGTACTTACTAAGTTTGTCCTTCTCTGCCTTCACGAGATTCTCGTCATGCGGGACGGCGATATCGACGAGCACTGCCCGACGCTGGGTCCGATCAACCAACACGATATCGGGCCTATTGGCAACAATAGTCCTGTCCGTGATGATTGATCGGTCCCAGTAGAGCAATGCACGACCATTCTCAAGAACTGGCACTGGTGTGTACTTATAGTACGGTACTTCAAACTCAATAAGGCCATATTGAAGAGCAAGTTGCTGGTGGATGATCCTGGCTACTTGATTGTGCCTATGCAAGTACTCGGTGTTAGCAAGATACGAACAACCGGAAATAATATGGCGAAGTGATTCACCAGGACGGTGGCATGCTCGACAAATGTCGACCGTACCGTACTTCATGATGTATTTCCGATAGTTGTTCGTCTTGATAACCTCATCTGCAATTGCACAGGCAAAACCTTCAGTTTCCCCAAAGAGGTCCCCAAAACGTAGCCAGTTCACCGAAGCGAGCAGGTCTACGTCGGATCCTGTTAAGACCCGGTAGAACCGCCCGTGTAGCTCCTTACTCTTCCATACGTCCTTACGGTCTTCAGTACCTAGCACCTTTGGTTTACGCCAGTTCTCGTTAGCCAAGGAAAGAGGTGTTAGGCCCTTGTCAACCATCACGACATCGCAATGAATATCACACCCGTTCTGTAGAAAGTAATCTCTCAGACTGCACACTTCACGGTTGTGGAGGTTCTTGGCATTCAAAAAGCCTCGACCCCCCCACTTCCGCGAAATGTACAGTCTCATGACAGATCGTGGGTGTAACATTCGATGCAATGTCAGTTGTTGACGGACTCGCCTATCCAGGGCGTCTAGTTCCGTTTGAGTCCACCTAAGTATGCCAAAGGAGTATAACAATAAAGGTATCACCCAACCGTTGAAAGCCCGCATTTTGTTACCACCGGACAAAGAACTGTTAAGAACTTTTGTCAGGCGGCCAAAAAAACGTTCTTTCACCGATTTCTTAATATCCTCTACCGCTATACCCAATGACTCTGACATACCTAGGTATTTGTATGTTTCGGTCTCGGAGAGAGATCTGAGAGTTTTTATCTCAGAAAGTTGTAAATTCGGTGAATTTACAACCTTCCCCCGTTGTACATGCATAACCGCACACTTATCAACACCGAACTCCATCTTAATGGCATTACTAAAAACTTCCGTAGTTTTTAATAATGTCACTAAATCTTGGTGCTTCAATGTGAACAGTTTGAGGTCATCCATGTACATCAGGTGAGATATAACCTCACCCCCTCTACGAAACCGATAGCCTAGCCCTGAATCCTTCAGCAATGTGCTAAGTGGATTCAGTGCTAAACAAAACCACAATGGACTCAAACTGTCGCCCTGGAATATACCACGCTCGATCCTTATCAAGCCTTGCGGGTCAGAGGCGTGCCCACCACTACCTGGTTGACGAAGGACTGTGGTCCACTGCCCCATACACGAGACTAAGAAGGATTTAAGAGTCGGATTAATTTTATACAACTCTAAAATCCTCCTCAGCCATGAATGAGGCACCGAATCATAGGCCTTCTTGTAGTCAATCCAGGCAGTAGAGAGGGCGCCCCTACTCCGCTTGACTTGTTGGTTAATGGCCATATCAATGAGGAGTAGCTCCTTAGTACCACGAGACCCAGCCCTACATCCATTCTGAGCGTTATCTAAGATATTATTAGATACTATGTAAGAGTTTATTTTACTTCTCAGAATAGATGTAAGGAGCTTGTAGATGGTAGGTAAGCAAGTGATGGGTCTATAGTTTTTAGGTTCCGTGGTACTACCTGATTTGTGGAGCAGGAAGGTGATGCCAGTGGTCATGAAAGCGGGTAAGGAACCAGACTCAAGGGCTTCTTGATACTGTGTTGCCAAGCGTTCATGCGAGCTCTGAACCCACTTTATCCAAAAGTTGTGCAATCCATCCGGCTCAGGACTTTTCCAGTTCGGGGCCGTACGCATTGCACAACTAACGTCTTCGGAGTCTATGGTAATAGATTCCATGGGTTCGATGATACTGCATTCACGCTCGACGACACGGATCCAGTCGCCCTCCGAATGTTCGACGGGCACCGACCATAAGTCACGCCAAAATTGATTCATGGCGTGAGCATCTGGCAGTTGTCCGTCGTTCAAACGTTGTCCAGTTCCCTCCCACTCTCGGTACACCTTCCTTTGGTCACTTTGGAAGATGCGATTCTGCCAGTATCTATTTACACGCTCTCTATAACGACGGATACGGCTTGCCCATGCATACACTTTCTGTTTCAGAAAGTCAATACGTTCCGTGACATTCGCTAAGTATTGCTGGGGACGAATACCGGTCTCAGCAAATGCCTGAGTCACGAAACGCATGACCCGGGGACGACTATTTCCCCGGCTGAAAGAGATAAGCTTTGCAATAAGAGTCCTAAATGTGCCGATACGTCGCTCGATTCTTGCCTGCCATACGGGAACACCATCCGGTCGTGGTGCACGGTAAGCTTCGGGGAATTTAACGCGTGCAACACGACAAGCGGCAATGGCTCCACAGTAAAGAATCGAGTGAGTATCAAGCAAATCACTGCTAGTCCGTAAGTACGGCTCTAGCAATGCATTCAGGGCTCCCATCAACGCCAGATTTCGTTTATGCATTGGCAAGCGTGGTAGCCGCGGTCTAGAATTAGGTATAAACCTATACTGCGAGATCACATCTTCCAAAGTACTCCTCAATTGCTCGCTTACCTGGATAGATGTATCACTCGTATCATTTCCCGCGTCGGGTGCGGGCGTCGCTAACGTCACACTTGTAGCAACCGTCTGTGTCACAGGTGACGGTGCTCTCGTTGACACTGGAGCTGTACGAGTAGATAATACTTCCAGGCGTAGTCGATCAAGCACAGATTGATCCAACAACTTACATCGTTGGATAGCCCGCACTTGATCCGATAGCCGTTGGACGGCAACGGTCATTGTTGGTTCAAGAGCCTGAAACAAAGGAAGCATCCTTGAACGGTACGCAGTCAGGTTGGTTTCCCCATCTGTGGCCTCATAATATGCCCGCATGACGTTTTCATTGATGGATGAAGTCCATCGCATGCGGTGCACAATACCACCGGTAGTGGGGACCCTACTCGAAGCTGGTAGGCTTCGGGGCCCCAAACTGCTCGGCGGCCGGCCTCTCCCTCGCCAGCGTACAGGTGTTGGCGACGTCGGCGGAGAGAAATACTCGTCACTTGAAGAGCTCGACGCCTCAGCGAGCACCTGTGTCGGCGATGTGCGGTCCGGTGCCTGCGAGGCGGAGTTTAGTGACGAGTCCGGGGGTGTTAGTTGCGCATTTTTATTATTATTATTATTACATAGTTCAAAAGTCATTAAGTCGCTATTGTTAATAATAAAGTAGGTATTACAGACGGTCCTAAGCCCGTGTAAAGTACGAAGGAGAAATTGGAGTGTGTATTTTATGTTCAAGTAGGTATGTTTCGTAGTGATACTGGCCATATCGGCTGCGAGGGGTCATTGCTCCCTAACACATGATTTGCGCGGTACTTAGAAGCGCTCGAAGGATAAATGTGTGTGTGCGATACGTGCAGCCTTGAGGCTGGCGTCCGCGTCAATTCATCAATGAAATATCGTACTGCTACTAATGTTAAACTTGATCGAGTGAGAAGAATTACAGAAATGACTAACTTTTTTATTATTATCAGTACAGTAATTTAGATGTTAAAAAGGAATCCAAATATTATTCCGAGAGCGAACCCTTTCGACTGCTGACGATGATAAAATCAGCGTGTATGGCAAACAAAACTTCGGAATTTTTAAAAACGGGATTATGAAAAAATGTCCAAACGTTTTCGGGATTATGATATTCGGAATATTAAAATTCGGGATTAAGATAGGTAACCAATTTTAGGTCAACTTCAAATGTATATATTATAATAATGTTATTTTTGTTTTTAATTCCGCGGCCCAAGGCCGCGGCCGCTCTAACGTCCGTTGCCGGGCGTCTCTGGTTACAAGCAGAACGTATTTCCAGTGGTATAATAAAGACTTGTAGTTCAGATATCAAAATATATGTTTTTCGCGCTTATCTCGAAACCTCGCTGAAATAACTAATTAAAGAAATTAATATTTTAACCGTTGCTTCTCAATATGTTTGCGACAACATCGTTTATGTACGGAAGAACATAGAACTCTTCAAAAAAGATCCGACAACCATAATTATAATACAAGAAATAAAAATAAACTGGCAATGACAAAAATTAGACTTCATAAAGTTGGTAATTCGTTTGTAGGCAAATGTATAAAAATATTTAATAAAATTCCGCAGGATTTGGTTGACATGCCTCTTAATAAGTTTAAAATAGTAGTGAAAAAATGTTTGATGAAGAAAGGCTATTATAATGTAGACGGATATCTTAATGATAAAAATGCATGGTCACCCTAATCTGCTGTTGTTAGCCGCTCGTACAAAACAAATTGTAACACAATGTAAACAAAACATTATTAAAAAAGAAAATGAATAATCTACCTGAGTTTCTTGCTGGTATCTTCTCAGGAGAACCAACTTACCGAACCAGCGAAAGACATAAAATTGTAAAATTTTGACATTCATATGTGCTCTTTATGTGCCTAAACTGAATAAATGAAATTGATTCTTTGATTCTTGATTCTTTGATTGACCGCGTTTATGCAAGTGCTGCATAAGCTCAGCAATAAAAACCATCGGAAAAGTTTCAATTGATTTGATTTTGATTTAATTACAATAAAAATTACAATATACATAATTATATAGGTACTAAAAATATTTACATTACAAAATATCGTTTAAAAAATCCTCCGCGTCATTGCCGACTGGGAAGGTTCCCAGAACACTGACTGTGTTGCCACGTTGGATGGCGATACTTATTCTTTGCACCAGAAAATAGCCAGCCTTCTAGTCCTGAGAAGCATCGATTAAGCGTTTAGCAATGTCTCTATAAAGGCGGCGAGCACTCGAACCCCATTACCCCAGTGTCTCAACCCCAAACGGCTCAAATATGTAATCACCTGCTAGTTTAGCCTATTTACGCCGTTTGAGGCCTTCAGCCGATGCAGCAGCAGCACCGGCACATCTGGATGTGCTTGGAAGGTGTGAAGGTGCTAAGGTGTCAACGCATGTAGCGTCCCACACCAAAGGCCTTCCCATCTTCCACGGTAGCAACGACATATCGTCCGTCTCTTTCCGTCACTTCGTGCTAAACCACTTGGTTCACGTACGGCCGGAAGACCTGCGGTGGAAAGAGCCCTACGAATTATGTCGTTTAGAATAGCTTGACGAGGTATACGACCTGCGCTTTTGCCACAAGAAAGGCCATGGTGTCCCAGATTATCGACGGCTACTCCACAGGTGCAATGATGCGGAGATACACAAGGTGTACCTAGCCGAAGGCAATTGGCAATGCGGAAGGTTGTATCGTCCAACATTGTACCGATGTTGGATGATGGGAGCGCCTGGATCCATAACCCTGACTCCCATTCTCCAACAGCTAGTAGGCGTGCACGCTCTGAAATATTGACAGAAGTTTCAATTAGTGTATTAATTCTTAATTTGCAAAGCGGTGAATCCCACAGTCGCTGTGAGCCTAGGCGTGAGGGCAGGTCAGTGTCGGGGCAAGACATCCTCCAGGCATTTATGACATCGGTTTGCATCGCACCTCGGAATCAATCAGTGTATTTGACAAAATTTTCCTGACTAATTCTTCGGTGCTATGGACCGACGACAGAAATGCTGGCAGACTGACATCTCTGTGACTCTACGAATACCTAGCCCGCCCAAGCGAACTGGAAGAGACGCTTGGACCCAGGCTCAGTCATTAATATTTACATTTAAAATTTTACACAAAGAATTTTGTATTAAATTGTCTGGTCTGCCCAAAATTTCTAAATTTTTCCAAAATTGTCCTGAACGGAGGGCATGTGTAAATTTGGGAAAGAAAAGACAAAAACGAAGAATAGAGAAAGCTGAATGAATACTGATATTACATAGACTACATATCAATAACCTGATCAAAATTTTGAATTTTTTCCTCGATAAAAGTGGAAAAGCTATCTTCTAAAATCGGGGACCCCAGGAGGCGTAGAGACGTTTTGTCTAAAACTTTTATGTTGAGGGCCAAACAGTTGAATTTAGAGATTGTTGTTAATATATCTGTGTTTTCAGATATAAAAATCTCTCATTTATTCGGGTTCAGTTCTAAGCCAATTGACTGAAACTCGTTCTTTATAGCTAAGTCGAAAAAAATAAATTTCATATATTATTAAAGTAAAAATTAAATTATTAGCTGAGATTTTGTTTGAGGAAAATAAAATGTAAGATGAACGATATTTATGACAGGAATTTGTTCCTGAATGATGGCTGGTTTTAAAAGCCTAGGATAATACAACACAAACTATATACACTAGTTACTTTGTTTAATTTATGCTTTCGATTGTCGGCACTTTGTGGAACATATATATATATATATATAGAACATATATAGTAATACATTATGAAATAACTCACTTGTACAGATATTCCACAAATTCGAGATATGGGCATAACGGTAAGAGTTACGATAAAAATATACTATATACCTATTTATTGCTTAATCATGTTACATTTTCATTTACAAGTTAGTTTTTCGGAATTTTTTCATTACAGAGAAATACAGTGCGTAGATGGATTCGAAGGTATCAAGCGACGGGTGATATAAAATGTGAACGCCAAGGACCTCGCCCACCGTGATATTGTGGAAGTTCACTCAGTGGCACCCTTCAAAACTACGCGCTCAAGTGCTGAAACTTTTGGAGTGTCGCTGAGTACTGTTCGACGACATCTACACACTGCGAATATCCATAATTATAAGCCAGCCAGAAAGATTCTACTTACTGACGATCATCGCACCAACCGAGTAAATTTTGCTACTCGTTATTTAAATTTCGACTGGGAAAACGAAATTGTTATATTTACCGACGAAAAATGCTTCTAGTCAGATAGGGATGGCCGAAAAAATTTATGGAGAAGAAGTGGCCAACGGTTCAACCCTAAAAACGTATTGACTTGAGAACAAGCGGGCGGTTAACATTAGGTAAGTAAATGATTATATTCTTTAACATAAAATAAATTAATAATAACATAAAACTAACACAATTTGAAAAGGTTTATTATTATAGGTTACTGGGGATGGATGTCTTCAATGGGCCCAGGCTGTAAAAACCCCTACTACCTTTCTATATAACTATCTAAATAACTATCTAAGTATCTAAACTAAGAAAGAAGGGAACCCTCGAAGAAGGAAAGAAAGAAAGAAAGACTAAGAAGAAGGAAAACCTAGAATATGGAAGGAATTATATTTAGAATAAATTGAACATGGATTATAAATTTTTGAATTCTGGACGGAGAATCTGAAATACATGGAAAGCTGCATTATAATCGTCTAAAATGATTATAATATTCTATCTGATAAGATGATAGTATATCAACTATATAGTTCCATTTAGAATACCTATAATGTACTTCTAATATGAACTTTTACTGAAGATTGGCCAAAGTGATCGATCGTCTAGTGATTAGTGGTAGGACTCTACGTTGTGTCATAGTAAACCGGATTCTTTTTTGTGATTATGCGCTCAGAACTATAATGTAAGACCTAAATAGTGCTTCTAATTTCAAACCTAAATAAGTGAAGTTAATATCTTATAGTGATTCTAATTTATTTGTTAGACCTAACTAGTGCTTTTAATTTCCTAAACCTAGACAAGTTGTTCTAGTAACTCAGATTGTCCTATCAGTAATAGATGAAAGGTATTTTAGTGTCAATTGTGTACATAACCTAAAAGTGACATTAATATTGATGATAATATTCTGATTACTGTAATAAATTATTAAATCTTTAACTACAAGTGAGTACCTATTTATTTATAATAAGATATTGAATTATAGTGGTTATTATAGAGCCTAGGGATGTAACATACAGACTAGTTGCAATAATTAAATGTTTACCGAATGGTCATGATAATTAGGAGGGATAATGGACAGTAGGTAATTAGGTATCAATGTGGGGTTGGAAAAGGTCTTTTACTGCCCCAGCCACGCAGAGACCGACTGGAAAACAACACATACACCATTTTTCCTCGTGAAGATATCTTTGGATGATGAAGCAGCTTGAACAGCTGATCACGAAGGGATTAGAACGAGTTCCAGATCCACAAAATTGATGTTAATATTATCAATAGGTAAGTATACCCAGTGATAGCCATAATAGTTCAGCTAGGAGTTATGCTTGGCAAGAACCTCCAAAGCTTATTGGTATATCTGAGATCATGTTCATACAAACAGTCTCATGATTTATAAAATGACGAATTGTAGAAGATCCGAGGATACATCTACCGTAGAAACCCCGATCCAATGATACATCAACTCTATCTCGATCTGGTCCAGTCAAGGAAATCCAGTGAGTCCGGAGCAGTGCTCAAATTCACAAGGGCTGCCCATGAAATACAATCAGCAATACACGATACAGTCTATCTCGTCTTGCCCTTAGGCCAAGAGAGTCCGGACCATCGGTAAGCCAAGTTGCAACCATGCCAGCAAAGTGGTTGAAGTTGTAAACATATGAATGTCCGTACCACAAACACTCAGATATACATCAAGATAGTTATCATTAATGTAACATAAATCCATTCTGAACTATTTTAGCAGATAGATACAAGTATTTAAGAATTAGCTTCTGGTAACCCGAGTAGGATTAATATAGGATGAAGGATAAGTAAGTATGGGTTTTATGATTATAGTTTATACATTTGCTTGACCACAATGGGAAAAGTAGGTTTAATAAAACAACCATATTTATTGTAGAGTATTTATTGAATAATTACCTTCACCTATGTAGAATAGCCTTGTTGAAAATGTATTATGTAATTGTTATTTACATTCTACGGATAGATCAGAATAAGTACTATAAGGAGTGGGTAAGTTGGGTAGGAGTTCACTCAATATTCCATTGCTGCACCTAGGAATATCAAGCTAGTCTGACTTGGATATCGGAGTTCTAAACGAACCAGGCTGTTAGAACTACTTAGGTTTCTCTTATAAATTCCAATCTCCTGTGGTGAGACATAGCTCCGAGTAGACTGGAGGATACCCAGGTATGTTGTAACCTTGAAAATATGCAAGCGCCAAACGCTTAGTAGACCAAGATTTAATCGATTTCTGAGATGAGCAAATACAGCTACATCTTCATGTATATCAACTGAAGCTTGTTCAGCATACCAGGAAACAATTTAACCCAAGATTAAAATGCTTCCATCTCAAACCATCCGCTATCCAAAATCTTACAAAATTGGAAATTCCTATAATTAAACACATAGGGGGTAGTATTATTCTGATACTATCATTCCATTAGCGGTTTCAATAATAAAGGTATGCGAGATGAATTCAAGAAGGAATTCCCACAGGCTTATGAACCAAGTTACCTCACCTATTACCATGATTCACCAACTATATAATTTGGTATCACACAGTAAAGGTTACTAATATAAATTAATTTAGTTTATGCCATCCTAGGCGTAGCTCCGACAATGGACTGGTTTAACCAATCATTGCATGAAAGATTTGGCGAAATATAGATACACTCAAGTATGCTAACATAATTTGTTTCAACCTCACCTAGGTGCTTCTGATTACGGACGAGGATTACCAATCATTACAGGAATGATATAGCGAATTGTGGTACACTAAAGTATACAATATAATTTGTTATATTCAACTTCACCTTAGGTGTTTCTGACAACGGACGAGGATTACGAATCATTACAGGAATGATATGGCGAAATGTGGTACACTAAAGTGTATATGTAATTCAGATCAATCCTCCTAATGGTTTATGACTCTGTTCATACACCTCAGGTTATTCGCTGGTTAGTTCAGGGTGGTCAAGCAACGGTATGAAGTATAATATGCATGTAGGTAATATACAATAAAGATATTAGAATCAGCATTGTAATTATATTCAATTTTGGACAACTTTCCAATTCACAATATTAATTAATTAGGTAGGTAGAAAAGAAGGTAGGTAGGTAGGTAGATATGTAGTAGGTAGTAAGTATGATAATATGACCATTATTTACGGGTAATTCCTACCACGCTTCCTACTTCTGTTCAAGACGATTTCGTCAAGATTATCTCGTTAAATTTGACTAAGTAGTGATTATTTAGTCAATACTACACGCACTAACAGAACTAATTAGAATTGACACTGGAGATTCGATTATGCTGTTACAGTCATTGAGCTAGAATGTACCTAGAATGTTGTACGCACTACCAGGACAATATAGAACATTTAAATAACGCTGGATGTCTATAAACTACGCTGGATTTATCGCACCCACACATCCTCAATCTGAACAAAATGGACGCTTGTCTTACGACAATTACACTGAATCATGAATTTATCCTTACTTTATCGTTCATGTACGCATTCCGAGCCCTTAGACAAAATTTACCATAAATTCTACCATATTCATCAGATTACACGCTAAAACTCTAGAAATCATTCGTCAGTTCGTTGTCCATACGGTGTGACCAATTTCTAAATTATCAAAAATATGTGGGTAAACTTCATGACATTGGTAAATACATGGAGGGTATTTGGATAAAACAATTCACAAGATTTTAATAGATGAAAAGATCTGACCTCAAAATGACGTCTTCCTCGACTCCTCGTTGCTCTGCAGCTGCATCTTGAATCACTTAAATTAGTGCTAGTCTCATAGCGCGGACTAGTATGTAATGTCGTACACTTATCGCCAAGAGACCAGACTCAATCTCTTTCCCAAATGCAATAGATATAAAATATCTATTCATTTCTATCCCCAGAAGTCTTAGAAGCGATAAATGCTTGAGTAAAATGTGTGTGTATCCCTCTGAATAGAATCTGGCCAGGATTTTAGGCAAAGGCGTATAATAAACTAAATACATATATATAATAAATAATTGTAGGGGTAGGTGTATTGTGCAGGTACCTAAGATACTCACATGTCGACGGTCGAAACGCGCACTAGGTGATACCGACCGCTCAGAGGACGAGCAGAGTTACGTTACTATTCAATTTCCAGAAATTCAAAGAGAGCTACGTTACCGACGAAATTCCGAAAATCAAAAGAGGACGAGCAGAGTTACGTTACTGTTGAAAATCCGACAAACAAAAGAGTTCCGATACTGATGATGATTCGCAGAGAAAAGAGCAGAGTTACGTTACTATTGAGAACCAGGAGATCAAAGAGCTACGTTACCGACGAAATTCCGAAAATCAAAAGAGGACGAGCAGAGTTACGTTACTATTGAAAACCAGGAGATCAAAGAGAGCTACGTTACCGACGAAATTCCGAAAATCAAAAGAGGACGAGCAGAGTTACGTTACTATTGAAAACCAGGAGATCAAAGAGCTACGTTACCGACGAAATTCCGAAAATCAAAGAGCTACGTTACCGACGAAATTCCGAAAATCAAAGAGCTACGTTACCGACGAAATTCCGAAAATCAAAGAGGACGAGCAGAGTTACGTTACTATTGAAAACCAGGAGATCAAAGAGCTACGTTACCGACGAAATTCCGAAAATCAAAGAGCTACGTTACCGACGAAATTCCGAAAATCAAAGAGGACGAGAATCCCGCACTCTCGTTTTTATAACCTTTTCCTAAACCACCTCCCATATCCGTATCATTCGTTCTTTTCCCGTAAAACCCATTCTATATTCTAGCAACACTGATCTACACTCTTTCCCACTTCCAACAATTCCAATAACCATTAACTAACTTTAAATCTTAATTATGTAATCTAAACATACAGAACCCATTCAAATGTACCTAAATTCTAAATAAAATTAATAAATATAAATAAGTGGTTTAGAATACCTCATTATCTTTCTCTAATAAAATTAATATTTATAAATAAGTGTTTTTTGGAATATTCTAGTACGATCTCTAAAGAATTGTGAAAAGTCCAACGTTATATCAATTAATATACTATTTATCTAAATTTAGTGCCAAGAAATTTCATTCATACATGTATATTATTTCTAATAATAATAACTTGATATAAACCTAACTGATATGTATTTCAACCACTTCTAAGAATATAAGGCTCTATGATGTATTCTAACAATTAAATATTGTAACATTTTAATCTGTATTGAAGTTATTAATTTTGGTAATCTGAATTTTCTATCTAAATTAATGTTTATCTGGCTTCTACCTATTATTCTGATATCTACATAGCTTCTACTTATAAGAACTTATCATTCTTCATCATGGGACACCTCAAATTTGAAGGAACAACTGTAATGAATTGTTAAAATTTTGGTAAATTAATCTTTATTTTCTACCACTAAACTCCTAATATTTCCTACTTCCCTGCTATATTCTAGTTTATATGTAGTCTACATTCCTCAGATATGTTAGTACTTCATAATAATTACAGGCATTGGCATAGTTTTAACAGATTGAATTTTCACTAAGTTACTGGACCAATATTTTTAAGTATAATGTGAATTTCTCAATTCATAAGCAAACTCATGTTTATAACTAACAGTGATACCTCATGAACTTATAGGAGTAGAATTTATCTCATTTTTAGCATATTCTTTTGGTTAAATGTGAAATTTTAAGATATTTTTATAGCTTACTTATCCTGAATTTTGAATGTTTGGAATTCAATGTTTCTACTACATAACTTAATTTGTACTTGGCATTCTAATTGAATTTACATAATACATAATATGTATTTGCTTATTTAATAGATACATACATCAATAATAACTTGTATTCAAAATTATACATAGGGTCTAAGTTTGACTAAATTGACTGTCTTTTCTATTCAATACTTTCATATTTTTGACCATAACTTTATTATTAATTGGAATTTTAATGTTATATTTTGAATGGTAGTCGTAAGTACTGGCACAATCAATATTCTAACATCAATTATTGCCAATCTATCAATAATTTGAAATCCAACATAAACCTTCATTCCCTTCCTAAGCTAATATATGCATTTCCAGATTTATGAATTCTACTTCTACATTGGCTGTAAAGTGACAACTAATGAACCAATCACCCCTAAGGTACTGTGTCTTACTTATACTTACGTTTAATAACTAGACATGCTGAAAATAAGTAAATTATTAAAATTTAATAAATTGATTCATTTAAAATTTATAATTAGCGCCATCTAGTGATAATAGGATGTACTAAGTACTATTTGCTTAGAGAATATAGTGTATCCGACATTGATTTTTAAATGTAATTGTTAATTGCCAGCAGATGGCAGTTATAAATAATTTTTATCATATCAAAATGAGATTTATTCAATTTAGAATGATATTTTTTTTAAAGGGGAATTAAAACAATCGAATCTTATTATTCTTTATTTTATGTTTCCAATTTGAAGGTCTTCAAGAAGAATTAGCGTTGCAGACATAAATTTATCATACGGATCTACTCGTGTGAGTAGAGATCCGTTACAAGGCGAGCTAGTGGAAATAGGTGGCCGCATGAACAGTGAGCGATACCTTAAAGTGTTGAATGACGTAATGCTGCCTTCAGTGCGGGTGCATATCCAGAAGGACAAATTTACCTGGTTCAGGATAACTCTTCAGTGCATCGGTCCCGAATTGTGCAAGACTGGCTAAATGCACAAGAAGATATAACGGCGTTTGAGTGGCCGGCTAAAAGCCCGGATTTTAACCCTATAGAAAACTTATGGTGTCAGATGGTTTTAAACTGGGACTCAAGTGAAATAAAGTCAAAACAAAAAATTGGATGAAGAGGTAAACAGAACTTGGGAACTAATGCGAAATAGTGCCGCATGTTTTAATATGGTGTCGGGGATGAAAAGTCGTCTTCAAGAAGTGATAGACAGTGAGGGCCATCCTCTCCGTTATTAATGCAGTTTATCGATTCTTACCCAGGACAAATCTTTGTGTGCTGAACACGATTATTTGTTATGTGTCTGGGTGTAATTAATCTAAAAAAAATATTTAAAATAAGTATTACATCCGTTGTCTAGTATCCATATCACATTAAGGTGCTTATTTTAGGCTAGATGACGCTGTGTATAAAGTATCCTAACATTAATAATAATAATATTATATTATTAATACCTAATCCCATTACATGTTTTTGTTTACAAGTTTAGTAATCTTCTAATGTGTTAACGATGCACCATCTGACCTCACATATTTTTCTAATGTTGTGTTAAAAGGGTTACCTACTTATCAGAAAATGTGATCAAAGAGGAAGATGTATATTGCTATACTGTTATAGTTTAGCATGTTGGTTCTTTCTTTGTGATTCACAGGAACAAATAACATTTCATTTTTCAACCATTCTTTTATATTCAAAGATTATACAGAGTGTAAAAAATTAATGTTTGCAACTTTAAATAAATAAGTAAATAAATATTGTAGCTATGTTTCTAGAATTATCTAATATTAAGTAAACATTTTATACTTCACTTAGGGTATTGTATTTTGTCACTAAATTTAGGTCAGGTAAAATTTAAAAATAAGTAACCCCAATTTAACTCAGATAGAAAAACTGTATACTCAACCAGGAATGGAAAGAGAAAAGAAAAAAACCTAGAAATGTAATTCGAGAAATAAATTAATATTGTTTATGCAATAAGCCTATCTTTTCTTACAAACCTCATACCTACTATAAAATTTGATTCCTTAAATATTAATTAACAAAAAGTGCTTAAGAAAATAAAAAAATAATTATATGAATAAAAAAAGAACTTGTGTCCGAGGATTTGAACCCCGGTTGCCGTGTCCACAAAGCATCGGTCATAACCACTAGACCAACATGCCATATACACAATGATTCAAAAAACTTTAATGCTTTCATGTCATTATCAAGGGGGGTTCCTTTTCTCTGAAGCTTAATGTACATACCTACATACATTAGTACATTACCTAGGAGTGATCATGTATATAGGGGTGAACGAGTAGAAATACTCTTTACTTTTATCTTCGTTTCAGGTACTGAACCCTGGCCACTTATATCTCCAGGTGGTAGGCTGATACGGCCCCTGTTTGGAAGTAAATTAAACGACGTAAAACAATCAACGTTACTTTATTGGCAGGGAACCTAGGGTTTAAATAATGCTAGTAGCTAATAGTGTGTCGGTCGAATAGGATCACATATACTGTTTACGGATGTGCCCGGTGCACTTAACTGTGGGTCCACAGGCGACGGCGGTCGGCCGGCAGGATCCGCTGGTGTCCTCCAATTAATCTGATCTAGCTGGCGAGATTCTCCGGGTCGAAGGCCACGGAGCAACGACGCAGCTTCAGGTTGCTCAGCAATAGGAATCTTCACAAATATGGCTTTTCTAAGCCCCAAGGTAGTTCTGGAATTGACACAAGCAACGGATTAGATACCGGCTCGGCACCGCTTGCCGTAGGCCCCACACGTAAATCGCCGTACAGGTTCCCTAGTTGTCGGACGCGCTGCACAATTATTTACATGAGGGTACACGGCAAGGTTACACATAACACAGGATAATACAAACATGGGAACAAGGAAAACACAGACAGGTAGTTGGCTCATCCCTATATATCGGTCTCCGACCGGCGGCAGAAAGTCTCAATGCAATAATTAACTACTAATAAAATAATAAAATTTAGCTATAAGCCCAACACAAATGTGGGTACATTTCAAAAGACTACTTTTCTACCTATTACGTATCGGAGACGAAGTTCCTAAAGAGTCTGCGTTATGCGTAATTCCCAACTAACAATTGAAACTTTATTATGGTTCACTAAATTCGGGAACCCTAAAATGACGGTCCCTAAATGGCAGTCTAGATAATAAAATGTTACTGAACAGTATCTCCTAATGGTTCACCAATTTGGGAACCCCAAAATGACAGTCCTTCTATGGCCGTCTCAATAATACAATATTAAATAATAGTAAATATTCCAGATAGGTGGAATATGACCTAGATGTTTGAATTTACGTTACCCACAATAAAAATTTAGAAAATTAACGGTTTCCCGCTTAAGGCCGCGCCCCAAATGGTACGGCTTCACAATAAAATATGTCGGGTAGATGAATTATCTTAACCCGGATTCTCCTTCGTGATATTCACAAATTAAAATTATAATATCATAGATTACTGCTTAAGGCCGTAGGTGAATAGCCCCCTTACGAGAATTTTAGGTAGAAATATTGTTAACAATTTATCGTTATATTCGATAGGGCAATGTTAATAGGTCCTAGCATTCCCTACAACATATATATATATATATATATATATACATATATATATATATATATATATATATATATATATATATATATATATATATATATATATATATATATATATATATATATATATGTGTATATATATATATATATATATTTTCTCATATATTTTGTGGCAAGAAACTCAGCATCGTCTGATTTGGATATCTCCTTCGACAAAAGTTTATAAAATAGGTAATGACATTATACGCGATTGAAACTACAATGACCGTGGCTCGAATCACCTCAGAGTCTTACCAACTATAGTTTTCTTTAGGTTACTAATAATCTATGAAATGGCCATTTGGTTATATTCTAATTATGGATCACGCGATGGACGTTATACGTAAGCTAATCTGTTCACAGCACTTACCCCGTATTTCCGGGAATCACAATTAACTGCACCACTATTAATTAATAAAATTTTGTCGGAATCACTTGATTAATTAACTATTATTTTAAATGTTATAATTTAATATTTTGTTAACGGTGGTTACGACAGTAGTGCGTTGATGAGATTTCTATTATGCAAATTTTTTTTGTCACCGTTAGCTCTGCGCCCGCTTATATGACCTCGGTTCGGGCAATAAAATCATACCGACCCCTTCTTCTAGCGTCTAGTGACGCGCCACTCACGTATCGATGCGCCTCGCTATTGGTTAGACGGCCGATCCTTATCGGTATGATCTTGCCCGACTCATTGAACAATGAACTAAGGAATTTCTCATTGCTTAAACCGGTCTGCTAATGTTCTGGTAATTTCTAAATTAGTGTTGTTACCAAACGCAAAATGTGTATTGTCGATGTATGCACATCGTAACAGTACCCGACGAACTGGGAGAAGGATTTTAACTGGGGAAATCAGTAAAATCCGCCTATAAACTGCGATACATTCCTGAAACAACTGACACAAGTCCCAATACATACAACCTTCCATACTTCATGCACGCAACCTTACATACTACCTAACACTCAACGTCTTCCTCCTGCGGAGGCAGGAAGACGAGTCTTACATACCCTGTCCGGCCCTATCTATCACGATGGGACGTACAACCTGCGCGTTGAGATGTTAAATTAGGCCCCAGCCTACTTCGACGGCACGTCCTGTCCAACTGAAATTAAACGACTGGGCAACAGAGTCACTAACCGCTCTGACGTACTTCGGGACCCAGGGAGCACATGAAGCTCCTCTAGATACAGGGAAAACTTCTCATAAGGAAGCTTCCCAAAACACAGTAAAGGCTTATTTTTACCCCCGGCAGTTAATACAGCGTGGACTCGACGTTCTTCCTGCTACTGATCCGGTTGATACTGGAGTGGGGTATTCAAAATAATCAGACTGAATTTCCTAACCACAATAAACTTAAATATATATTTCTAATACTTAAACTACATAGATAAGATATAGGCACAAGGTGGTCCGTGCCTCAGGGTGGAACCCTGTGTGCGTGTTAGTCTGGTTCATCAACCCTAACGGCCGCATAACGGCGATAGATGAAGATGGTGATAGATGAAGATGGCTACAACCCAGCTCGAGCTCTGCACAAAACTCTACCACATGTGTATATAATAAATGATGAAATCCAACTACATGAAGTGTGCCTCAATCCGCCCATTTGTGGGTCCACAGGAAAACCAATCCAAACGTAGCTCCTAGCAAAAACATAAGGCATCGGATTAAAACTACGGGGGTCCTGGCCACAATAAATGGGATGAAGCTAAAAAACACTAAACATACGGAACAACGAATCCCTATGGACGCTGCTCCACCAACAAGCTAAAAGTTGTCAATAATAAAAAAGAAAAGTCAATAATAAGTCCTAAGTCAAAATAAATTACTTAGTCAAAAAATAATAAGTTAATTCCAAAAGAAAGTCATCTCGAAGTCCTACGCGTGCTAGATTACCACCATATCCGCTAAAGTAAAAACTAATCCTATAATACCTACTAATATAATATTACGAGCCGGAGTTCTACGGAATGGAAAATGCCGATAATCTACCTCAAAACACTTTATTTATTACACCACTAATTTACACTTCACTATAAGCTACACTTAAAGTCACTGAATACTTTTAATCGCACTTGAACTCGTAGGTATAACTCGTATTATCGCTCTGGAAATACTGATGATCCGCCACCGAAGTGCTCCGCCTTTATAGTACGGTCATTATTCTAGAATCTTCACGGAAGAATTATCGCGAACATTTCACACCTTCGAGATGCTTCTAGATAACTCGTTACATAGAAGTACCTTGACAGAACATTCCAGAAAGACGTTACGTAGTAGTACTGCGATTTGCTACTAGATGGCGATGAATTTGGTAGTCTTATTACTCGCTACGAGATGGCGTTACATTGCCCCCTCCTAAGACATGGTCGTCCCGAGCATTGTCAGGCCCATAATATCGCGCCAATCGATCCACATGAACTTTCTTTGGCGCACTTCTTGGACTCTTCCGTATTCGGTAAGTGACATCGTTAATCTTGGTCACAACTCGGTATGGTCCATCCCATTTAGCTTGCAGTTTAGGAGACTTCCCTTTACTGCGGACTGGGTTATGTAACCACACTAACGAACCTTCATCGAAGCCCTTATTGTTTGTCTTTCGGTCGTAACGGGTCTTCATCTTTTCAGACATTTGTTGACCTGATTGTCTGACATGCTCATAAATGTCATTCATCCTGCTGCGCAAGTCATTCGCATAATCGGTGATATTGCGTGGAGCGTCAGGCGGTATACCGGTTATTAAGTCGGCAGGCAACCGTACTTCTCTTCCAAAGTTCGCATAAGCTGGTGTCACTGACGTGCTTTCGTGAACCGCACTTCGGTAAGACAAAAGAAACGGTTTGATGTGCTTGTCCCAATCTTTTTGCCTGCTTTCCACAACTTTCGCCAAATATCTCTCCAATGTCTGATTAAATCGCTCCACCATTCCATCTGACTGCGGGTGGTAAGAGGTCGTTCTGGTTTTGTGAGTACCCATGACCCGACACATTTCCTGAAACACCTGAGATTCAAAATTTCTTCCTTGATCGCTATGGATTTCTAGAGGCACCCCGAAACGACAGAAGACTTCGTGAACTAATTTATCTGCGACGGTGGTAGCTTCTTGATTAGGTATAGCGAAGACTTCTGGCCACTTCGTGAAATAATCCATCACAACCATGAAGTACTTGTTTCCGCTTTCACTTTCAGGAAACGGTCCCGCAACATCTAGGGCTATCCTTTCCCATGGTGCCCCAACGTTATACAGTTTCAGTGCACCTCTGCTCCGTGTATGAGGTCCTTTCACTGCAGCACAACTCGTACATTTGCGACACCAGTCCTCAACGTCGTCGCGACAGTGGATCCAGTAAAACCGCTCACGTATCTTCAACAGAGTCCTTTTTACTCCCATATGGCCCCCTGAACATCCATTATGGTAGAGCTGTAGCACATCTGGGACCTTAACTTTAGGGACGACCATTTGCAAATGACAGCTGTCTCCTCGAGCATTTTCCCATTTGCGGCACAAGACTCCATCCTGAATAACTAAACTGTCCCATTGCGCCCAATAACTTTTTGTGATTGAACTCATTGAAGCAACGTCACTCCACATGGGTTTAGGAGCACTTGCTTTAATCCACTCAAATATTGGCTTGATGTCTGCGTCGTCCTGTTGACCATGTTGTAGGTTTTCTTTCCATTCGTCGCTCAGATCCGTTTTAAGCATCTTCACAGGTATGGCTTCCTTTCTCTCCTGTTTGGCACAGTGCTTACAGTCTTCAGGGCAAGGTAAGCTTCAGGGCAATGTCTTCTTGACAATGCGTCTGCTTTGCCATGGGATCTCCCACTGCGATGTTCGATTACAAAGTCATATTCCTGTAGTAGCTCAATCCATCTGGCGACTTGTCCTTCTGGATTCTTGAATTGTAATAGCCACTTCAATGCAGCATGGTCGGTACGTATAAGGAATTTTCGCCCTAGTAAATATTTGCTGAAATGCTGCAATGTCTTCACCACGGCGAGTAATTCTCTCCTCGTGACGCAATAATTCCTTTCTGGTTTCGATAAGGATTTGCTGAAGTAGGCTATAACGACCTCTCGATCTCCTTTCCGTTGAGATAACACACCTCCGAGTCCGATATTACTTGCGTCTGTGTCAACTATAAATTCATTTTCCGCATCAGGATAACCCAAAATAGGTGTATTGCACAGACGATTCTTTAGCTCCTGGAATGCGATGCCGCAGCTTCCGTCCCAGCAGAATTGTCGCTTTTCCTCCGTGTGCTTGTGTAAGGGCAATATCCGCAAAGTTCTTGACGAATCGCCGGTAGTATGAGCACAAACCCAAAAATGCTCTGAACTGCGTCTTATCCTTTGGAACCGGCCAATCCTTGACGGCGATGATTTTCTCTGGATCCGTGCGGATACCATCTTCCGACACTACGTAGCCTAGGAAGCTTACTTGCCGTTTAAGGAATGTGCACTTCTTTGGGCTGAGCTTCAGGTTCGCGCTTCGGATCTTTACAAGCACGTGTTAGAGGTTTTGAAGATGCTCTTCTAACGTACGGCCCACGATGATAATGTCATCTAAATAGACAAGACAGGCGTCCCCAGTCAATCCGGCGAGTACAATTTCCATTAATCTTTCAAAAGTAGCCGGGGCGTTGCATAATCCAAATGGCATAACTTTAAACTGCCACAAACTCTTTCCTGTGGAAAATGCAGTCTTCTCTTTATCCTTCGGATCGATTTCAACTTGCCAGTAGCCACTTTTCAGGTCTAGCGTGCTAAACCACTTCAGCCCTGTCAGCATGTCCAACGTCTCATCGATCCTTGGTAAAGGGTAGCTGTCCTTTTTCGTAACGTCGTTCAGACGATGATAGTCGACACAAAACCGCATACTGCCATCTTTCTTCCTTACCAGCACTACAGGTGAGCACCATGGACTTGACGAGAACCATCGTCACACCATCTTTTACTATTCCTTCAATCATGGTCTCAACTTCCTTTTCTCGTGCTACTGGCAGTCTCCTTGGTCGTTGACGGATGGGTGCCTCATTTCCTGTATTGATTTTATGCTGAACCAATCCAGTCTTCCCAATGTCAGCATCACTCGAAGAGAAAATATCGGCGTACTTGAGTAACATCTTCTTAGCCTTGTCCATTTCATTCTTCGTTAAGATGTTACGACAGTCTTCTAAAAGTGTCAACACGTTGTTTCTAGCGTCCTTGTTGACGATGTTCCCAGTACTCAACTCTTGGCATCGGCGCATCCAATCTACTTCTACGCAAGTGCCAATCAATGTGCTCTTTTCTATCACGTGTTCCTTACGTCGATCTCACAAGAGTTCTTCCTCATAAAGTCTAAGCTCAGTATGCAGTCGTCCATTATGTCAGCCACGATGACATTATGCAGGTAAATTCCATTGCCCAACTTTAACTGCATCTCTTTCTCTCCTCGGACGGGTATGCGCTGACCGGTGGCTGTTACCAAGTTGATGCGAACTTGACAACCTTGGGGACTCTGCGAACCGTGACGGTTCGCAGAGTCCCCAAGGAACCGATTTGCAAGTCGGGAACTGACAACCGTGCGAGATGCTCCAGTATCTATTGTCAGCTTGCATGGTGTTCCATTTACCTCGCCCTTGATGATCAGGCTGTTCCCATCCTGGGTTTGTGAGATCGAAACCCTTGGGGCTCTTCTTAAATCAGCCAGCACCCGCCCCACAGTCCTGGCATTTATTCGTTTCCCTGCTGTTGCTGGGCGGTGACATTAGCCACCCTATCCTCTTGGGAACGACTTTCTTCTCTTTCAGCAGTCCGCTTTGGACAACTGGATCGAAGGTGGCCCCTCTCACCGCATGTGTAGCACCTAGGGCTATACCTCGTGAAACGGTCGCGAGCCGGTGATGCTACAACTTCCCTGACACGGTGAGATCGATGATCCTTCCGTACGGCTTCGACCTCCAAAGCATGAGCCAAGGCGTCTTTGAGAGTCTCATGATGCCTGAGTCTCACTGCAGCCCTGACTTCCAGGTCGTGGATGCCGTCGAAGAATACTTGCACCAGATTCCCATCGATTAGCACAGGTACCGACTGGTATGCCTTCCGTACCAGCTTCTCAACTTCCAGGCCCCACTGTTGCAAGTTTTCACCAGTGCGCTGGACACGATCCTTCAGCTGCGCACGATACATATGTTCCAGGTGAGCGTCACCGTATCTGGTTTCCAAGGCTTCTAGTAGCTGCTCGTAGGATACATCGTCTCCGAGAGCTTCTAGGATAGTTAACGCCTTGTCTCGCAGACCCAATGTAAGCGCAGTCATGGCCTGGGCTTTGCTCCACCCGTTTGCCTTCTTAACGGCCTCAAACTGCTTTTTAAAGGCCGACCATGAAGATGTCCCATCGAATGACGGTACTTTAAATCCACGCGCTGAAGGTACGGCAGGTAAGGAAGTTGCAATCCCATCTACAGCTTTCAGATTTCCCAGCTCTTTCCTGACATCTGTAATCTGGTTTTTTACATCTTCAATCCGAGTTTCGGCTTCCGTGATGCGGTTCTCAACATGATGAACTTGATCCTTCATCACATTCATCTCCTTGCCAAAAGTCGCTCGAAGATCTTTCATGAGGAGTGTCTGTTCCTCCTGGCGGCGTGCCTGCTCCTCCTTGTCGCGCAGCAGCTGTTCTTCCAACCGGTGGGCCTGCTCCTCCTGGCGGCGCGCCTGCTCCTCCTTGTCGTGCAGCAGCTGTTCTTCCAACCGGCGGGCCTGCTCCTCCTGGCGGCGTGCCTGCTCCTCCTTGTCACGCAGCAGCTGTTCTTCCAACCGGCGGGCCTGCTCCTCCTGGCGGCGTGCCTGCTCCTCCTTGTCCCGCAGCAGCTGTTCTTCCAACCGGCGGGCTTGCTCCTCCTGGTGGCGGGCCTGCTCTTGTAGCATCGCCATCAGCGCAGCAAAGTCTGGAGGTGCTGGCGCTGGAGATACCGTGGGCGGGCCAGCTTCCACCGTTGGCTGCTGCTGACCACCCAACCTCTCCGGCGTATTACCTCCGAAGCGCCTGCTGTCCAACTCCTGCTCGCGCTGACCCCTGGTACGGACGCCCTCTGTGTCTTCTTTCGGTAACACCGGCATTGTCCAAATCCCCAATTCTGACACCAATTGTTACGAGCCGGGGTTCTACGGAATGGAAAATGTCGATCGAACTACCTCAAAACACTTTATTTATTACACCACTAATTTACACTTCACTATAAGCTACACTTAAAGTCACTGAATACTTTTAATCGCACTTGAACTCGCAGGTATAACTCGTATTATCGCTCTGGAAATACTGATGATCCGCCACCGAAGTGCTCCGCCTTTATAGTACGGTCATTACTCTAGAATCTTCACGGAAGAATTATCGCGAACATTCCACACCTTCGAGATGCTTCTAGATAACTCGTTACATAGAAGTACCTTAACAGAACATTCCAGAAAGACGTTACGTAGTAGTACTGCGATTTGCTACTAGATGGCGATGAATTTGGTAGTCTTATTACTCGCTACGAGATGGCGTTACAATAATAATACTACGAAACGCTTCCGTCTCCTATTATAACACCCGTTCGAGGGCTACCCGTTCCGTAACCTACAGTTTCCGTTCCGGCCTGATATGGAACGACTCACGAGTCTTGTTAGTCTGCTAACTCCATATAGGGATAACATACCATTTGACCCGTGGCCGCTCGCATCTGTGTGCACCTCGAATGGCAGATAGAGATTAGGGCACGCTAAACTGGTGCCGTCAAACGAATCGTGACTTTGAACTCGAACCGTGCTCTCCGTGCCTCAGAGAACACGTAAAGCCGTCGGTATTGGTTGTCATACAAACCTCTATGGCAGTCGTCAGGGGTAGTTGAAGCCCTTAAACAATAATCCGAATGGTCTAACTACAGAATCCCGATATCGCCCATGGGTTGTGAAGGTCAGAGGGTTTCACGGGAAATATCCAAGTTCAGCCTCATCGCAGTTAGGCTGGAAAGTCAACCGCGTTGGGAAAAGGCGCGGTGGATGGATGATTTGCCATTAGTTTTGGTGGTCCGACGAAATAAAGGATGAACCGATTGCCGCTTTGCCGCTACATTTAACTCACACTTAAAAAAACTGTGACTTTGTTTTAATACCGAAAGGTGTTTCTGTCAGTGGATTAAGGTTCGTATTAGTTTTATATCTATTGACTTAAGAGTCCTCCTATTAAATTTTACCGTTTTCGCTGATTTTACAGACGTGTTTTTACACTGAAAATACTGTATTTTTATAAGTTTTAATGCACAACATGAAATATCATTTCAATAATGATCTAATAAGTGAGCTACTTTCTTATTTTTGTCATTAAATTTTGATTAATCGACCTAAAACAATCGGTAGTTTTTCGTATCTTTTGCTGGAAGAGGTCTAGAATATCACAAATTCACTAATCGTTTTGACGTCTAAAAAGTATTACAAAAATACAGTGTATTCTTGTAAAAGTCATCTATCAAATGTATGGACTACTTTTTATCACTTTCATAAAAAAAAAATGAGTAAACAAATATTTAAGTTAGTCAAATTTTAGAGAAAATGGGCAATGAATTGGTTCTTATTTCGGCTACATAAAACTCTCGTTCATAAAATTAAAACAACATAAATAAACCTTGGTTCAAAATCAATCCATTTCCAAAAAAAAAGAAAGCTAAATAATAAAAAATAGGCTATAAATAATCTTTTAAAAACACCTAAATTTCGCTTTATAATACTCGATGCATGCCTCAAGTAAGCAGTCCGCGCCAAGCGCTTACAGGGAGAGGACGTGTCGCTCTGCGCGCCAAAATTCGACGCCGTCTACCAATGATTTTAAATACAATGGATTTCGGATCATCGCTCAAAAGTGTCCGAACTAAAAGAGAAACAAAACGCTAAAAGAGAAACAATCGCGCGCCAGTCTTGATTTTGACAACTGAACGACAACACGTTGCACAATGCCGTACTGTATTGTAAAAACGTGTAAAAACTACGAAAAAAAGCAAATTGAAGACGGTGTATCATATTTTCAGTAAATAAGCTTTTGTTTTATTATTTGCAATTTATTACTTCACTTAAAATACAGTATTTCGTCGATAATAAATTAAAAGACAAAAGTAAATATTGCAATCCAGTCCAATACCGAAGTACCTATCTGTCTCTTTCGAACTCATCCCAAGCTCAGTAAAAAGAAAGAGACCATTTCATTTTCACTGAATAATGTACTAACAAAATGACCATTCAGATTTATTCGGATTACCGATAGCGATAAAACTATTTGGAACAAAGATTATAGTGGAGACGCCTTGGCTCGTTATGATTTTTTTTTCGTTATATGAACCAACATCTATTTCAGTTTTCCTCGGGATCCAGTACACTGTGCACAATGGAAAAATATTATTGCCCTAGCACGGCGAGAAGAATATTTTGATCCAAAAAATAACAATCTTGTTTGTTCGGCTCATTTTATGGACATAACAAAAAGAGGTCCGATCTTTATGAAACTTGTACAAGAATCCCTTGATTGAATGGAGGAGATAAGCCCAAAAATGTTTTTAATTTTCACAGGGTATCATTGTTTTGTCATAAATATAATTACACATGTCATTTTATTTCGTGTATGTACTGTTATTTTCTTTTTATTTGGATTCTCGGTAATGTATTCCCACGGGAATCGGGGCCGAGATAACTATATCTCGCGGGCGGAGTCACGGTGATCAGCTAGTAGCCAATAATTTCGTATCCCAAAAATTAACCATAAGATAAAAATAAATTAATGATGCGCAGTTTTAGCAACTAATTCAGTCACTTGAAACACGGCTATCTTGTAGTAGACGTAGCGACATAGCGTTATGAAAATAGTAATGAAAGCGGAAGAACTTTGACACCCGCAAGAAGTTTGGCATTTATAATATTATAATTAGTTAAATTCATTAATTCCCTTTTTGTTATTCATACACTACAGTTACTTATTATGAAACTGACTCGAAAAAAAAAATCTTTGTCAGTCGGTAATTAGTTTTTCAGCTTATTTCGTCTAACATAAACAAGTAATTACAATTTATAAGATTATGGAATTTATTGTAGTCTTACATTAATTATTACGCCTACGTAGGTACATATCATGGAATCCTTAAAAGACTTTAACAAAATAAACCTACTCCATTGTTTCTATGTTCACGTAGTTCAAGTATAAGCTGCATAAGGTGAATTAGTCAGGCGGACAGATAGAAGCTACGTAATGCGATAAATTAGTGCAAACAAAAGTGAACACTATTCCGTTGAATCAAGGTTTAAATTTTAATATGAAATTTGTTTATATCTATGTATGCCTATGTATAGGTCGACTCGGGACATTATTTTCTTGCGATTTGTTCTAGATCCTATGTCCGTTGTATTATAAGGTCTTTGCCGTCTACAGACGAATATAGCGTGGCGTGAGATTTTGATACTTTGGTAATATTAGTTATTACTTTGTGATGATTAGACTTCTTTTTAAATACAACAAGTGATTATGTAGAATGTATTTATCATTGTTTTTGTTAAAAAAAGCTGTTATATTTTATAAAGCTGGATTACTCACTCACTCACTGACACAATTTTATTGTTCTCCTTGATGGTGGAGGGGAAGGTACCTATGTTTTTTTTGCAGAAATGTAAAGGGGTTCGGGGACCTAGGGAACATTCCGAGTTTTTGAGATTTGCCCTCCAGTCCCCCAAGGGGGGCTCCCGAGTAGAGTCAAACTAGGTAATAATTTTATAGAGGTAGTTTTTTTTTTTTTTTTTTTTGTATTGGGTTCGCCAATTTAACGCCACCCGCCTGGTAGTAAGTCGTGACGACGCACAGTGAACCAGAATCCCAATCTAGCTGGACAATATTATTTAAGACTTGTAGTAAGTTCCAACCGCTTTATATGCACATAATATGGTTTATTATGTTTTTAAAAATAACAGAAACTCATATAAAAATATTTTTTAAAAGAACCAACTTAAGCTGACCCCCGTTATTAAACATTTCGTATGTGTATGAAGGTCAAGTAAAACTAGTTGGTTTAGATAAGTTAAATTGTATTTTCCTTGTAATATAGATCGATATTTCACCGCTTTACATTAGTTTTGTGTTAGTATAATAGAATTATGCTAGGATGCTTATTTATAAATAAAGGAAATTAAATAAAACTATAGCTATATTAATATAATGATACCACTTTACTTATATTGGCTTACAATTTTTTTCCAACACTTATTCGGAGTCATCACAACTGGGCAGACTTACATTTGCTAAACTGTCCTCGTTTGTTACTTTTCTAACAAAATCCAATAACTTAGAATAAGTCATGGTTCTTTTTTCTTCAGGAACCCGGTCGAGTTCAAAAGCTATTAGTTTAGCAAATTATTGATTTCTGGGGTCCAAACATTTCTCCGACTTAAAATCAATGTTTTTTAATAAGTTTACTTGCACGCGCACATCACTATCACTACAACGATTTCTTTTTTAGACAACACAATCTAGAATATCGGAGTATTGAACTTGTGTTTCCTTATCCGCTTGGGACGAAGATGATACACACAATTTCCTTTTCTTCTCCTCTACAAAGAATACCATAGAAATAAATAGCAAAAAGTAAAGGGAACATCTTTAATTATATTAGCTACATCACGTTTTCCTGATAGTCTCGAAGATATCTCGGCGGCCACGGCCAATTGATCAGCACTTCGAGACTTAATCAAATCGTCAACTCGTCTTCTTTTTGTTTTGTACGAGGCTTGGTCAAAATCAATCTTCGGACGACCAGGTCCCGGTTCTGAAGTAGATGGACTTTCTAATGATGATGTTGATGGATGCAAAATACGAGTTATTTTAAATTTCATATTTGCAGCATTCAGTCAATTAACACCAATCGACCTTGTTTCAAAACCTTCTCGAGTTTTTCCACACTGAACCCATTTATTTCCTAAGTCCGTATAAATTCGGCAAATTTTCCTATTAATATTTCGCACAGATTCCTCCGTTATATTTACTAAATTAAATCTCCTTATAAAATATGCCCATAGACCTGAACGTTTAGTGTCTTTTGGGTAGTTTAGCCACTGGTAGAAAAACCCCCTTCGCGATACCTCCACTTCCTTTTCTGCAATAAAATCAAAGTTGTGCTGCCGTGAGGCACTTATAACTTACTCTTTTTTAAAGTACAGATATGTGACTCTTTCATATATAAAAAACAGCCCGGGGACATGAGGGGACAAGTAGTTTCTGGTCTATGAAATACGGAAAAACATAAAATTAAGTTTTTTTTTTATTCGACATGTATCGTAATTAATTAATAGGTATTCAGAATAAATTTATTGTGAATTATGTAAAACATATCTTCTACTTCACGATCCATAATTAAAATTATCACAATTATCACTAGTATTTACCTCCAGACACTGACTCATTTCTCGCAAGAAAGTGAATACTTTCATCCTAAATAACCCGCTTGTACGGAGACGAGTCAAAATTATTAAATTATCAGAGGGTATTTGATAAAAAAATGGGTCACTCACAGCACACTATACTATAGAGAGTGGCCCTCAACTTGACGACCTACTGAACCCAGGATTATATGTGGGAGGAAACACGTGCACAGGCAGGGCGTTCCAGGCCAGTATCGTTCGGCACAGAAACAAACGTTTAAAACGTTCGATTCTCGCGAACATGTACCTACTGTGTGGTAGTGGCATCTCTGCCCGGCACGCGTTGTTCGGAATCGGAAGGAAGATGGGATCAGATTGAAGAGCTCTTCAGAATGCTCGCCGTGGTAAATACGGTAGAATGCGGCCAAGGAAGCTATTGTTCGGCGCTGAGCTAGCGGCTCAAAGCTTCCCGTTACCTCCGGACAATCTATAATACGGATAGCTCGACGCTGCATAGCGTCGAGAGCGTCCAGCAAATACTTCGCGGAGCCGTCCCAGAAGTGAGAGCAGTATTCGACGCAGGGTCCAATCTGCGTCTTGTACAGCAGACACCTCTGATGCAGTGTAAAGAATCGCTTTACCTTATTCAGTATTCCTAGTTTCCACGAAGCTAGCCCTATACATCTTTCGATGTAGTTTTTATTATTGAGCTCTTGACGAACGTCTATGTCAAGGATCTCAAGGTTGCCCTTCATTGGTAATAATGCATTCTGAAGAGAGGGTAGTAGAAGGAAAGGGGATTTCTTCGCTGTAAATGCACACGCCTGCAATGTGCTGTCATCTGCATAACAATGAATGTTCCCGAGGGATAGCATATCATTGATTTGCAGAAGGAAAAGAGTTGGTGACAGCACGGACCCCTGCGGCACCCCGGTATTGATCCTCGATACATATATACATAACCGGGGCAACACAGGTAAGGCGTGTTGTTAGGGCGGCGTATTTGTGTCTCCGTGAGGAACGTCACAGCGGGCCGAGCCGTCTCAAGGTATGGTGGACGGCATCGAGGTTCGCATGGAGTCTACGGATGTTGGTGAACTCCACCTCGAAAAGTGAAGCTGTGGGGTTTCCTGGGGCCGCTGTGGAACGTTTACTTATTTCTGTTGCACTGCCATTATAAATTTGAAGAAGAAGCGTGAAGACAGGGCGACATTTGGTGCAGCAGTAATAAGTGACAAAGCGCAGGGGCTAGCTTCGTCTGGAACCGTGTGGTTAGGTTGGAGCCGACCCGCCGGACGGAAGGGCTACCAAACCCCCCTGGTGCAAGGCCGCCGCTATCCCACACAGGTTACCACCCGGAGCGGCGATCCCAATCAGGATTATGCGCGAGAACATGTGGGGCAGCCTCCTGGTGTGGTTGGTCCCAGGCGGGCCCCATGACTGTGTTGCGGGCGGCCGCAACAACGCCGTTGCTAAGGGTCTCCCTGGCCGGCGAATCGACCCACACCACCCACACTAGACTCCGCTTTGCCCCCACTGGTCCTATGCCTGCTGCACCATACATGGCCCCGGGCCCGGCGGTGCAGCTGTTGAACCCCTTACGCAACCAGCCTGGGCTGGGTTACTTGTACTTGCACGGTGGCACCCCCCGGACCAACACTCGGTACCCACGTAGGGACCGAAGCCACTTCATAGGTATCGTAAATTAACGAGCCTCGTCCGTTGATCAGCAGGTGCGCCACTAGCAGATGAGTTCGCTGGGGCCCTAAATATGTTGGTAGAGCCTTGTATAGAGGAGGTCAAATGATTTTGATTAGGAAAAAAAATCAGCCCTCGCCCCCCCTTTGAGAGTGCAACGACAGAGGAAAGGTAGAGGAGTTTTGATTACGGGATCATACGAGTATAGAGGGTCTTTTCTTGAATTTAAGGAGAGAAAAAAACACCCCTCCTCCTAGCCCTCTTTTTACCTCCCCCACACAAGACACTATTATTATAAAATGAAAAAAAAAAGATCAAAACCATGTAATCGCCGTACCTACTGGCTGACCACCATCGGTAACTCCGGACTCACGCACAAAATGTGTCAAATACCTAATTCCGCCCGTTTCGATTCTGCATACGGACTCTTAATATTTCAATTAAGGAAACGAACATGTTATTCTAATCAATCATAGTTAAGCTGGATATACGAGCGAATAATAGGTAGTAGGTAATTAACTTTCTTCCACTTTTATATTTGTGTCACAAACAGATTGATAAACTTACCCAGTTTGAATAGTATCTGGAATACAGGGTGGATTAAAGGTATTTTTACTTTTCAAAGGAAAATAAAAAGCTAGTTCTATCAGATAAACTCTGTATTGAGCGGAGTTTACGAAGCTCTTTCTTAGACGACTCGTGTATTTCGTTCGTGATCGAACTCCACCTAAACGACTTGACCATGGACATGGTCCGGGGACCGTGCCAAATTTCAAAAATATCGTTTTTGAAATTTGGCACGGTCATAGTGACCATCACTGTGAGTGCATATATCTGAATTCATAAAGATCGGTCCAGTCGTTTATGAGTTCGACCCGGATCGACAAATTCAGCTCAATTATCGCAACAGCAGAATGCATTGCATACCTAGTTATTTTATTAGGGAATCAATTTCTTTAAGATAATCTCATTCATAACGTGGTTTTATATTTTTGTTTCATTGTATGAAGCAAATAATCTGCCTTGTTAAGTTTTTTTTACTGAAGTGCTTAGCATTTCCAATGATACGGATATTGTTAATATTGTTTTATAAATTTGTAATTTAGTGATCATAACAAAGTTTCTAAACCTCGAGGGGCTCTATTACATACTACAATATAATTTTCGAATTTTCAACTCATTTCTCACGGTCAAGTTAACCCACAAAAAATCGAATTCCAATTTGTCTTTTTTCTCTTTTGTTTTCTTTCTCTTTGGTTACTTGTGTTCACGTGACGTTTCATTTCGATATATTATGATACTAGCTGACCCCGCGAACTTCGTACCGCCTAACAGTCAATGAATGTCGTGTTACTTTTTAGCTGAACTAATTTAGGCTTTGATGAACGTAAAACAATGATACAAAATAATATATTTATATAGATAGAAACAAAAAAGTATTTTATTATGATGAATGATGATGAAAACATACATACAGAATGAGAATAAAAATAAAAAAAATAAAAAATAATAATTAAGTACTTCAAACTCATGTCAGAAAAAAATGATTGAAAACTATGTTGTCCATATTGGAAAAAAAAAACTCGGATTAATTCATTAATAGGATTTTCATTCAAGCACTTTGTGGTAAACGACATTCTTTGTTTTTTGGTCAGGCGCAAGAACAAATAAAGCGGATGGTTTGCCGACACGTGAGCATGCCACGTACAATTGACCATGAGAAAAACATGCATTTTCTAGATTGAGGCCACAAATAGTCAAGGATTGGCCCTGTGATTTGTTGATCGTCATGGCGAAGGCAAGACGAATCGGGAATTGAATTCGTTTAAACTCGAAGGGCATATCCGTTGGGATCATCGGAATCCTTGGAATAAGAACTTCCTCATCTTTAAATTTTCCTTTAAGTATCGACGCGTGAATCACATTGCTCATCAGTTTTCTTATCACCAAACGCGTTCCATTACACAGTTTTGGTTGGTTTAAATTTCTAAGCATGATGACTACCGAGCCAACTTTAAGTTTTAAATTGTGCGGTGGTAAACCAGGCACATCCAAGGAGTTTAAAAATTCAGTTGGATAATTAGTGGCTTCTTCTTCGTTTGTTACACAGTCAATAGATTTGAATGAATACAGAGTACCTACGATTTGATTTTGAATTATAAAATTGAGGTCATCTACATCTTTATTTTTAGCGGCCAAAATTGCTCGCTCTTTTAACCATTTAGTATTTTTGTGGTTAGCAATGATATCCAGGAATACTTTGTTAATAAGCTCGTCTTTTGATGATACGAAATTGCAAAAATTTGGAGGAAATGAAATCAAACCGCTCGATTTGTCAACAGGAACACGGCCATTACCGATAGTCAGCAATTGCTTCGAGAAATCATCAGCAGATAGATCGTTCAACAATGCAACTCTCATATTTACAGATAGTTGAAGTTTCTTTACATATCGCCACAGATTTGATGCTTTGAGGCAAGCGTTTATTTCGTCGGCAGCAGTAGATCTTGGAATGACTGGTAGTGTTTGTCGGAAATCGCCAGATAATAAAATCATTGCACCACCAAAACATCTCGAGTCATTGCGCAAATCTTTTAATGTTCGGTCTAGTGCTTCCAATGCGCGTTTGTGCGCCATTGTGCATTCGTCCCATATGATGATTTTTGATGCTACTAAAACTTTGGCCATTGCGGAGTGTTTCGAAATGTTACATGTCGGTTGTTCAGTAGTTTGAAGGTTTAATGGCAATTTTAACGCTGAGTGAGCCATACGGCATCCGTCTAACAATGTGGCCGTTATTCCAGAAGAAGCAATTGCTACCGCAATTTCGGATCTCGCACGTACAGTGGCCAAAATCAATGACATGAGGAATGTCTTCCCAGTTCCACCGGGGGCATCCAAAAAAAATAAGCCGCCATTTCCATCATCAATTGCATTAATCAGTGTATCATAGACTTCCCTCTGCTTAGGATTCAACAGAGGTACATTCGTTTGAACTGATTGGATTAGTTCATGTGGATCATATTCACGTTCACGTTCCAATTCTCTATTAAATGCGTCATTCATTCCGCGATCTGGCGCTGGCATTCCTAACCTAACTAACAAACTGCCGCACATGAGGTAACACATATCTTCGATCAAGAGCAAAGTCTGGTTATGGATCTCCTCATTCACCTCAAGATCGGAATTTCTTGAGCTGACGCGAATTCGATGTAAAATATCTTCTGACATGTTATCTTTGTATTTGTTCCACAGGTCACGTGGGTTCGATGGGAAGCATGTTGAAATGATGATAGCAAATAATGTGCGTATCTGACTTGGAGATGCAGAAATAATTGCTTCAGCGATTGTCGTGTCCCAATGAGTATCGTTTTCAAGCAAATTTAGCTCTTGACATGCTGCACGAATTGTGGGGCACACGATACCATTAACAGTTCGTACTGATTCAAATGATGTTGGCCCTCGAACATGTACCAGCAACAACCGCAAATAGAAACATTCATCATTCTTCGGATGAACTGTGTAAATACGACCAAGAGCATCAGTAAAACGCATATCTGGATGACCAGGAACTGCATCGCCTTGCTTCCGACGTTGAAATTTCTTCGATGTAGCGTTCCAAGTGTAATAACGTGGCATTTCTGAGTAAAGCAAAGTTCGTGTGAACGGATCGCTTTGACAAATCGCAAAGAAACTGGTCAGTGTTGTCGCTGGAGGTGTTTCGGCACGTTGAGCAGCATTCGACGCTGTGAAATATACTTTCTGACCGTTCTCTAGATGCACCCCCAAATGTAAAACAGTGGGATGACGTTCGTGAATAGGGAATGAAAATATACGCCAAATTGCTTCATTGCAGTTCACATATCTACCAACTTGATAGCGCTTGATTTCATCGTTGGTATTGGATGTTTGGATACCAAAAACCGCCATGTCGCTCCCTTTCGTGACATATTTGCAAATGTATTTAATTGACTTGACCGAATTGCAATACTCAACATTACAATGTGCTTTGAATGTTTTGGAAAGAAGTGGCGAATATGGAACAATCCAACTGTTGTCAACTACGAAATCGTTTCCTTTCACTTTAGTTGTGATACTTCTACCATTATCATCGAGCGATCGACGCCGATACAATGGATAATCATCGTTGCCTGTAATGGTCTCTGCCGTCAATTTTCGTGGATACCGTTTGAAACACTTACCGTCGACCATGCACGGTGATTGTCGGTTGATAGTGCCACACGGTCCATGAATCGTATTCGTGACTACAACATCATGTAGGTCTGGATCGGTTTCAGGAGCAGGAATCTCCACACATATGATGTCATCTATTTGATCTGGCCGAATTCTTTCGACTAACCAAATCAGAATGTGAGCATGCGGTAGGCCTCGTTTTTGCCGTTCGATTGAATACATCCAGCATCGAGTATTCCCAAAGACGTGTTGCTTAACAATGTAATTCATTAGTGACCGAATTTTTTGCCTGAAAACACGTGCGGTGATGTCGTGTCGATCACTTGATGTTTGTCCGGGAAGCAGCAATTGAATAATTTCTATCCATTTCGGATTACATGTAAATGTAATGAATAGATCTGGCCGACCATAATTACGAACATATGTCTTGCGCATATTCATGCAAATGACGCGGGCTACCTATGTATGTCGCCGGTAAAATAGTCAATCGACCAACATTTTCTGAATCTCCTTCTGTGCTAATTGCATCGCGTAAATGGATATACTCTTCCGAACGCAATTTAGCTTGATTCAACCGAATGAAAGTCAGGCGCTCCGTTTCGATTTTAACGTACATGTCAACGCAATATTGTTGAAGCAGTCGATGAAATCGCAACAAATAATAGTCGGAATTTTCACGAATCATCAAACGATATGCGTAATAATTCATCGAACTAACCTTCTTGGTAGTTTCCTCACCTGAAACAAATGCAGTAAAAATTGTATTTTAGAACCCGTAATAGGTACTCTCTACTAAATTAGAAATTACAACTTTTTTTGAGTACTAAAAGCAAACAGAATAAAATGTATATCAAGTTAAAATTAAAACAACAATATTGATCTTACCATTCAATGGATTAATCATTTTGATATTAAAGTGATATCCATCGTCTCCTTGCCAAAACATCAGCGGGTATTGTAACGCGTCATATGAACGGTGTGTTTCATATATTCTTTGTAGTTGCCCAGTATTGCGTCGTGTAAGTACAATATCACGTGTTTCCAAGTTTTCACCAACAATCAGGATTGCCACTTCATCGATTGTTGGAGCATTAAATGTGCGTTCATGTGTTCCAGCTGGTCTTTTATCTGTTCTGATCACAACTTTATAGTCATCACTTGGCATGCGCTCTAAAGCAGTCTTGAACAGCCTGACCAATGCATGATGTTCATGAAGCATTTGCTGCAGATCTTGGAGAATTGCTCTTTTCGTAGATGTGTATCAATCAAAGAATCAATTTCATTTATTCAGTTTAGGCACATAAAGAGCAGAGCACACATGAATGTCAAAATTTTACAATTTTATGTCAAGCACTTTTATAAAAATACTAAATTAATTACATAAATAACCATTTGAAAATGATTCTTTCGCTGGTCCGGTAAGTTGGTTCTACTGAGAAGATACCAGCAAGAAACTCAGGTAGATTATCCATTTTCTTTTTAATAATGTTTTGTTTACATTGTGTTACAATTTGTATTGTAGGAGTGGCTATTGCCCATGAAGTATATTTCCAAGAATTTATGCTGTGTGTGTCTTCTATAGGTTGCAATGATCCAATGCGATGGCAAATCTGGCCTTGAATATGTAAAGTCAAAACCATAGTTATAGTTAGATTTACAAACACTTTTTTTACAAACACTTTTTTTTTTCAAATAACATGCCATTTTTATTTTAGAGACAAATACAGAAATCTAACAAACTACATTCCAGATTTTTTTTACAATGATAGAAAATAAAGTTTTTAACGTAAATTACCATAAATGTCGGATTATATCCGTGTTCTTCGATAATTTCCGCCCCAAATGAAGTCATTTGGAAACAGACATTGTATTTTTGAGTGTTCGCTAGAAAATGTCGTGATTCTAGTGTTTCGCCATAAAGCAGGGAGCACAATGGCTCTGGTGGCGGGACCAATAATGGCAATTTCACTTTACCACTAAGGCAGCACAAACCAGGCGTTTCACCAGCAAACTTCAATGCTCCACAATGCTGGCAAGCAACGTCCATTGGACCAATGCAAACTAAACGATGCAAGCTGTAGTCGATGGTGCAATCATACAGAAACGCTGCTCGATTCAAATCAATACTTGAACCATTTCTTCTTGCACTTCGAAGATTATTCCTCTGTTCATCTGTACGATAAGCTCGACGATTTCTCGTTTCTAACCTAGCCGTTTCACGGGCTGCCTCTCTTTGCTCTTGTGTTTGAGAAGCACGAATTAAGGCCCTTCTTTGCTCCATACTAACGCGGCGCTGTTCTCGTGCAATTTCTCGTTCTCAATCAGATAATTGACTCGCGATATTCCGTTGCCTAATTGCATTACGGTTTCGCTGGGAAAGATTAGATCTTCTAGGACGCGGCATTGTTATTAAAATGTGCACTCGCATAAAACCATCAAATATAATAACAGTGACAACTTTCGAGACATAGACAATAGCTCAAAGAGTATATAACCACTACGTATGAATATCTTATCAAGAAAAATCATATACAACCTATAAAAAGACATTTACACTTTTGTTAACCTGTAGATTTTTTTTCCTTATTCTTATAACCTTTACCAACAAATTTTTTATTCTTTTTTATTTTGTTCCTTTCCGATGATTTTATGTTTTTACTGTAGAATAAATCTTAGGTATTATTTTCTGGAATTAAAAATTAAATAATTAATAAATAATTTTCGAAAATTAATGGCTAAAACAAACAAATATAACACTACCTGAACTTTGTAGACATTTTACAAAAAATAAATTTCTGAACGCACACATGATGTCTTCAGAAAAAAATAAATTTTTTGCTTTAAGTTCTCAGCAACCAGGCCATAAGCTCCAAAAAAAAAAATAGTTGTTACACTATTTGACAGGATTGTACAACTAATGTTTTACATGTAATAAACAAATCAGCATCTATTTCATTGTTTTTAAGATGTATTCTGCTATTCGTGACGGAAACAAATCCAACAAATCAAAATCCATGGCAATCGGTCCAGCCGTTCTCGAGTTATAAGTGTTGTAACAAACACGACTTTCTTTTATATAAATAGATTTATGTAAACTACTATCCGGCCGTCCCTGAAAACCAGCGCTGTCTGACTTGCACCACCACGCAGACAGCATTACGCTGAGAGACGGCCGTTCATTCCACATTACTTAGTATTTATAAGTAAACATCCAATTTATATTTTATTTATTTTTTAGTTTTTGTATTTTCTTGCTTTGTAACCTGTGTAACTGTTTGTTTTGTTTTGTGATATAAGTTTTAAATGTTTCTTTCTTCTTTTCTTCTTTCTTTATTTGGTGTACCATCCCAATGTTGAGCTGTTATTGTTACTTAAACATTTCAGCCAACCAAAGTCTTTACTGATAGAAACACCTTCGAATTTGTCTGTCATAAATATTCAGATATCATGCTGGCTGTCATTGTACTTGCAAAGGGGCTTATTTTATTTCGAGTTATTTCATGCGAAGGGTGAAAAGTTTTCATGGTAAAATAAGTAAGTATTTTTAGACTATTTATACTGTTAATTGATGGCACTTGGTAAAATTTGCTACAATTGGTGGCACTAAAAAAAATAAGTATTTATCGAATGTTAATGCAGAAACAGAAACATAAAGAGTTTAAAAGGCTGTATATTATTGTCACTCACATACAACACAATTATTCTTACGACTAAAGTGAGTTTAGGTCATTGGCACGGTTGTCATCCTCCACGAAGTGGAATTTAGAAATGGAACCCATGCCCCCTGGGCAATATAGTGGCTTAATTGGCCTTTGACGTCAAAAATGTCACCGTACGCTTGAAGTATATCCCTATATTGATACCAATATTTTTTTCCTGTAGACAGTATAGACTATTATATTATGGTACTCGTAACTTGCAAGGCTATTCAGCCAATGACCCAAAAACTTTGCGGAACTGATGAATGGTTCGAAAGAGAAGTCTTCTTATTTTATTATTATAATATTAATTATAAATATACACATTTCTTATTGTGTATGATATTTGTTTGTATGATGTACCAAACCATTCTCCTTTAGTAATAAGTATGTTTATTTTTATGTATTTATCTACCTAGTAAGATAAATAATACTATACTACAATAAAATATGTTACGCATTATTATTTATTATTTGTATTTTCTTCTCTCTAAGTAATGTAAAGTGGTGTTTGCTTCTCTTCTCTCTCATGTAAAATATGTACCTATCCTATATTACACTGAGTCTGCTGGAAGAAAAGTCATCCATTGTCTTAAGCACGCCTTTGTGAATATTGTTCTTAAATTACCGATGTATGATGTATTTTTATGTGTACAATAAAGAATGAATTGAAATGAAAAAAATATATAATCCCAGATAGTCTATAATCCTAATAAGACCATTAAACATGGGTACGTCAATGCAACATTACTTTACGTCATTGTGTTTAAACATAATACTACTAATTATTAAGTCTCAGCTAGAACCATTAAACACTTAATTAATTAACGTTGTTAAAGGTTCAAATTAGTTCAATAATATAGAATATTAATACTAGTACGGTTCATATTGCTTAATTTATTGTCTACTACAAAGGAAACCTCATATTTAATGACAAAACGTGATTAAATACGCTAGTGAAAAGGTTATCTTTTGTATGAGAAATTTTGAAACAATTACTTTAACCTTACTCTCGTGGACTCTAGTTTGAGTTACAGAGTAGTATTGGATTTTCTATAGTGTCGAGTAACGGCAATAGGCATGACCCCTATTACGGGGGACCACGAAAATTACTGAATTGTATAATGCACCTCTGCCAACTTCTTCGGGGATAGAGGCGTGATTTATGTCTGTCTGTCTGTCTTTACCTCTACGAAAGAACAGACGAAGAACACGCTTTGCTTTGAAATGAAATGAAATGAAATGATTGGAAATGAAATGTTTTATTTGTTTGTATAGGTCACTAAATGGCTCTTACAAACGTCAGTAAGTACTTAAAATAAAAAAAAAAGTCATTGCTTCTATATTTACTATACTGCCAGATTCGCAAAGCAATAAGTAGAACCGAGAGAAAGAACCTGGCAATAAAACTCTCAGTCACTCTTTATCAATATTTTCATTTACACATTTTCTTATAACTAAATGTTGATATTAATATACCTACCTGTCCGGCAGAAAGTTATTATACAAACATGCTGGGTAGGTTGGATCGTCTGGTACCTAATTAGAGCTAAACATTTAAGCTAGTCCCTTCAGGTTTTGTGATGTTTGCAAATTATTAGCCTCATATTGCTTTTAGATTTTTCAAACACTCACGTTGCATAAAATCCATTTGTACTCATAATTTATGGAAAATATCTCATATTCTTTTTGAGGAAAGAAAGGGAACGGCTTACAATAGAGAGATATGTTATTGTGTAAAATAGAATATTACATACTTTCTTATTATAAAGTACATGCCGTCATAAGGAAAGTAATACCTCAATCGTTTTACCATTTTTCGGGGAAGTAATATTGCCCAACACTTTTTCTTATTTGATGTGTGAACATTTATACCTACTCGTATTTTGTAATATACCCTACAATATTATAGACAATTTTCAAGCTAAATTTGAGGAAAGCTACACAGTACATAACAAGAAGTTAATGTTCGTGTGTAAGCATAAATGTTTACGTGACATATCTTGAGTTTTGTTTATTAGGATCTCGTAAAATTTATTATGAAATACTTTTAGATTGATATATATACTTATATTAATTTATACTTGGACATCGTAAACATTGAAATTAAAAACATTATGAACATACAAATGTGTGCGTGAAATAGTGTTGTGTACATTATGGAATACGCAAAATATCGATAAAGTATTGAGTGTTATTTCTAAGTAATACAATAGAATCTGACTAATCCGTTATACTTTTAGCTTACGTCTCCTTTTCGCACTGGCACTAGTTAAAAAAACCGGCCAAGTGTAGTCCTTAGTCATGTTATATAGCCTATAACTCCTAAACTAACAAAGTATCTGATCTGTTATAGTTTTAAGCTATTGCATAGCTTCTATCGCGGGTCTTGAGCGTGGAGACCGAATTAAGAAATTCCGTAACGAAAAAATAACCTTACACCCTAACACAAAAAACACCGCTGACAGGCTGACGTCTTTCATATCGTTTTATATTGTGTACAACCTCATTACAGATGAACGCGGATGATGCATTCGGTATGTAGTGACTAGCGTAAGGACTTTTCTATCCAAGGTGTCAAAGAAGAATCAAAGAATCAATTTCATTTATTCAGTTTAGGCACTTAAAGAGCACATATGAATGTCAAAATTTTACAATTTTGTCAAGTAATATTATAAAAATACTAAATTAAGTAAGTACATAAATAACTATTAGAAAATGATTCTTTCGCTGGTTCGGTAATTTGGTTCTCCTGAGAAGAGACCAGCAAGAAACTCAGGTAGATTATCCATTTTCTTTTTTAGTATTTTTTTGTTTACATTGTTGCCAACAACAGAAGATTAGGGTGACCATGCATTTTTATCATTAAGATATTCGTCTACATTATAGTAGCCTTTCATCATCAAACATTTTTTAACTACTATTTTAAACTTATTAAGAGGCATGTCAACCAAATCCTGAGGAATTTTATTATAAATTTTTATACATTTGCCAACAAACGAATTACCAACTTTATGAAGTCTAATTTTTGTCATTGCCAGTTTATTTTTATTTCTTGTATTAAAATTATGGTTATCGGATTTTTTTTTGAAGAGTTCTATGTTATTCCGTACATATAAGATGTTGTCGTAAACATATTGAGAAGCAACTGTTAAAATATTAATTTCTTTAAATAATTCTTTCAGCGAGTCACGGGGTCCGAGTCTATAGATTGCTCGTATAACTCGTTTCTGTAATATGAATATTGTCTCAATATCGGCAGCTGAGCCCCACAGCAGCAGACCATATGACATAACGCTATGAAAGTAGCTAAAATAAACTAATCGTGCCGTTTTTTCGTCAGTCAGAGACCTTATCTTTCTAACCGCATAGGCAGCTGAGCTAAGTCTTCCTGCCAAGGCTGTGATATGAGGACCCCATTGTAGTTTACTATCTAGAGTTATCCCAAGAAAAACTGTGGTATTGACTATTTGAACTAATTCATTATTCCCTTTATTACATTTTATTACATATTTACTATATTTTTAAATAAACTTATAAAAACACAAATATTTTTAAAATATAAAAAATAGTGACCCACCGGTATCGAGTACAGTGACCAAGCTACCGGTGGTTAGGGCTCCAGAGATAGGAACTTCCGCACAATACGGGCCGTATCCAACAGAACCGCCTTCTGCATCAAGCCCTTGACCCAGCTGCCTAACGCGAGCCTCTGTAGGTGGTGGTCGAGGCTCTTGGCTATTAAACCATGAGCAGATACGACTATCGGAACAATAATCGCCGAATCCACATCCCACATGTCGACAATCTCGTGAGCTAAGTCTAAATATTTAATTTGTTTATCTTTTTCTGCTTTCACGAGATTCTCGTCATGCGGCACAGTGATATAGACAATTATTGCAAGGCGTTTTAATCGATCTATTATCACTATATCTGGTTTGTTGGCTATAATAGTCCTATCAGTGATAATAGACCGATCCCAATGTAGCATGGCCATTTTCAAGAACTGGGTCGGGCACATACCTGTAATAAGGTATCTCTAAGTCAACAAGGTTATATTTTAGAGCAAGTTGTTGGTGGATAATCCTGGCTACTTGTTTGTGTCTGTGCAAATACTCACCGTTCGCAAGACGGGAACAACCAGAGATAATATGTCTTAAAGATTCTCCGGGACGATGACATGCCCGACAGATGTCTAGCGTCCCATCTTTGACAATAAATCTCCGATAGTTATTCGTCATTATAACTTCGTCAGTGATTGCACAGTTCATCTGTTCACCTTCAGTTTCTCCAAAGAGATCACCGAAACGTAACCAGGATACGGAAGCTGTAAAATCAACATCGGGCCCGTGTAGAGCCCGATAAAAACGACCGTGAAGCTCTTTGCTCTTCCATATTTCCTTGCGATCAGATACACCTAGTATTACCGGTTTGCGCCAGTTCTCTTTAGCTAGGGAGAGTGGAGTCAGTCCGTTATCAATTGCCACGACATCTCGATGCAGACCCACATCCACCTGCAAGAAGTACTCTCTAAGGTTGCATATCTCACGGTTATGGAGAGTCTTAGCGTTTAAAAATCCTCGACCTCCACATTTCCGTGGGATATACAACCTCATTACTGACGAACGTGGGTGGTGCATTCGGTATGAAGTCAATAGACAACGTACCTTTCTATCCAGAGCTTCTAATTCGGTCTGAGTCCATCTAAGTATGCCAAAAGAGTATACTAAGACTGGCATGGCCCAGCCGTTAACAGCCCGTACCTTGTTACCGCCTGACAAGACACTTTTCAATACTTTCTTCAGGCGGCCAAAGAAACGGTCCTGCAACGTCTGTTTCATGTCAGTCTCAGCAATACACAGAGTTTGGGACATACCTAGATATTTGTAGGTTTTGGTTGCGGAGAGCGACTCAAATTGTGTGAAATCCGAAAGGCTGACTCCTTCAGATTCCACAATCCCGCCCTTTTTCACATGCATGACCGCACACATATCTACCCCGAACTCCATACTGATAGCCTTACTAAAAGTTTCAGTAACTTTTAGTAAAGCCATCAATTCGGGGCCATTAGGGGCAAATAACTTTAGGTCATCCATGTAAAAAAGGTGGGATAAAATTTAACCCCCTCTCCGCATCCGATAGCCTAACCCTGAACCCTCTAGTAGCGTACTCAGAGGATTCAGTGCTAGACAAAACCATAACGGACTCAGACTATCGCCCTGGAATATTCCTCTCTCGATCCCTATTGGTACACCACCTCCTAGAATCTGACGACATCCTGGATAAACCAAAACCGTATTCCATTGTCTCATACATGACCTCAAAAAGGTGCACAGAGTTGCATCAATTTTATACAACTCCAGCACCTTTAGAAGCCATGTATGAGGTACAGAATCATACGCTTTTTTGTAGTCAATCCAGCATGTCGTAAGGTTCTTTCGGTTGCGGCGTACCTGCTGACAAACAGCCATGTCAAGAATAAGGAGCTCTTTAGTACCACGTGCCCCACTTTTACATCCATTCTGAGAGATGGACAATATATTGTTGTTTTCTATATGTGAATAAATTTTGACGCTCAGAATAGATGTAAAAAGTTTGTATATAGTTGGTAAACGAGTAATGGGTCTGTAATTTTTGGGGTCTGTGGTACCACCAGATTTATAAAGAAGGTGAGTAACTCCGGTAGTCATAAGAGATGGAAGCGACGCTAACTCAAGGGATGACTGGAAGCAAGATGCCAAGCAGGCGTGTGAGCTACGGAACCATTTTAGCCAAAAGTTGTGCAGTCCGTCCGGTCCAGCTGATTTCCAATTTGGTAACGAACGAACTGCACAACCAATATCATCTTCAGATATGGTTATAGGTTCCATAGCTTGTATTGGTTCAGACGCCCGCTCTGCATCCCCAATCCACCCACCCTGCGTATGACTGACGGGTTACGACCAAATGCTTTTCCAAAAGGCAACTGTAACATCAGCATCAGGTAGACTCCCATCTGATCAGTCACATCTGAATCAGGTCGCTCCCACCTTCTGTATACCAACCTCTCGTCTTTTTGGAACAAGCGATTTTGTGTATATCTGTCCACTCTCTTTTTATATCGCCTTATACGGTTTGCCCACGCATAGATTTTCTGCTTCAGGAAATCAATGCGCTCCGTGACCCTTACAGAGTATTCACGGGGACTCACGTTAGTTCCCGCGAATACCTGGGTCACGAAGCGCATGACTCTCGGGCGTGTATTGCCCGTCCTGAAGCAGTGTAGCTTGCCTATGAGCACCCTAGCCTCGGTAATGCGACGTTCAATCCTGCATTGCCAAGCTGGTACTGTAGGTCTTGGTCGAGCTACTGGACATACTGTAACAGCCGCACAATACAGGATTGAATGCGCATCAGTGAGATCATCACAATTGAGAAAATAAGATGTTAAAATCGAGTCTAGGGCACACACTAGCGCTATATTTTTTCTATGCGTAGGTAAATGTGGAAGCCGCGGTCTACACTGAATAGGGACAGATCTAAACTCACCAATCGCTTGTTCCAAAACGCTCCTTAATTCATCATTGCATTGGATACTTACAGATGTAGAAGCATCATTTACTTCTTCATTAACTGTTAAGACGGGAGGTATTTCATTTTCTACTGTAGTGGTGTTACGGTTGCTATGTAATGAAGAAGGGATGATACTGTTACATGCTTCTAAGCGTAGCCTCTCAAGTGCGGCGTCATCCAACAGATGACAGCGTTGTATGGCGCGCACCTGATCCGATAGGCGTTGTGCTGTTACGTTGACATCTGGTTCAAGTACCTGAAACAGGGGCAGATTGCGGACACGGTACGCAGTGAGGTTAATTCCTCCCTCTGCAGCCACAAAATATGCCCGCATCACGTTTTCGTTCATAGAGAGACTCCATCGAATGCGGTGCACATTACCACCGGTAGCGGGGTCCCTAATCGAAGCCGGAGGGCCTCGGGGTCCTAAGCCAGTCGGTGGCCGGCCTCTCCCCTGCCGACTTACAGGTGGAGGCGACGTCGGTGGAGAGAAAAACTCGTCGCTACTTGAGCTCGACGCCTCACCATCAGCCACGGTTTCCGGCGAATGTGAGGCGGAGTTTTGCGACGAGTCCGGGGTTGGTAGTTGTGCAGTTTGTGCCCTGGTACGAGCTCTAGTCAACATGTTTCAAGCTTATTGTTTGTTATTATATTTTAAATGCAATTTTCAGTATGACAGACGTCATTTTCAGCAAAAAAATGTAGTATATTTGGTAAAGATCTTCCTGTAGGTTATTCAAATTATTTGGAAACTTTTTAGCTATTCTTCTTGTTTATTGTGATGTAAAACTGTAAATACTTTAGCAAATTATTTATACAATAGGATGAAAAAAAAATTACGGCTCTTGATAGTGGTGTTGCCAGGTTATTATTATTATTTTTGCAACTATGCAATAGCTTTACCGCGGCAGTCTCTGAGTGCCACACGTCTTTTTTTTCTTTAAAGTTTAATTACATAGACTATAGCCAACAAGCCAGCCGTTTAGCTTTTAGAGGAAACGCCCTGTTTTAACGAAAATATGGGGTTTAAAGTTGAATATCTCGAAAACGGATTCTTAAATCAAAAAGTTGTCTTTGCAACTTATTAATATTGTTAACATACGATGACGGGTTGACGGTAAAAAAAAACATTATAACTTTATATGTAGGGGAGGCAACCCAAAAAATGTTTTCATTATTTTATTGTGGCCTTTGGTTATGTGATCAATAACAGGCGTGTACGTATAACATTCTACTTCATATTGCCATGGTTTATCGATACATCGATAATCGTGACGTCATCAGGTGGTCAAGCCCTATCGTTAATGGACATTTTCTTATTTTATGTTATTTAATATCAATTCTTCATTGTGAATAGGAAATATTACTGCACAATGCAAGGGTAATCAATGTACTATAATTAAAACTTTTTACTTATTTGCTAAAAACAAGACATAAATAAATATTATGTTATCTAAGGATTGCTGGAAAATTTTGTATTTACCTGCGAAACGTGTAATTATTTGGATTGTCTGCTTTAGTCACATTAAAATTACTTAACGAACAAGACACCGTGGCTCTTAAATACAGTGTTACTGTAATCAACACAAGGATTCGCTTATATTTTAGAAATCTAATATTCGCCAGTTTACAAGGTAAACGCTATTTTTGCAATTTGGAAAATACTGAAAATTCTTGTCACTGACACTGACACACATATATAAAAGTACGTCTATCTTTATTACTCATAGGCAATGTATTAATGATGATGAGTTCTCCAGACTTCTCTTACTCAAGGTCTGTTGGTCTATTAAGGAAGCGAAGCGAGCGGCATCCCAAGTCTCTGACACATACAGACAGATAGACAATGACATACGGACGATAGCAAAATTGTCCAGTGTCGCTCGCTCGGTCAAATACCACTTCACATTACCCCACATTAGCTGCATCAATAGTAGGTATAATTTATAAACCCTTTTTTTAATAAAACCATATTTTGATGAAAACCGCCTTAAAACCCACTACGGTCTTTTAAAAAACTAATTTACCAAACAATAATTTTAGTGCATGTTCATAAGAATATAATTATAATAATTTGAAACCATAAACAATTTAACTTTATTCAACTAAAATAATCAATAGAGAATTTTTTTGTGCCCTAAAACTGTAATTGTTTTGAACATTAATTGCTTTGATTCCAATAAAACCAACGTTTTGTGTTTCCAAAATTCTTTGACCTAATTATAAACACAGATGTAATTCTTACTGATGTTAACGTTTATAATAATATCTCTGTAAACGCGGATGTTAGAGCGTTGATCTATAATTATTTAATTATATATTTATAGACAAATTAATTGGTAGTTTGCTCATTTAACTACGGAACCAAATACCTATAAAACAGTTGAACCAATTTTGAGCAAAACTGGTATAAATTTCTGGGCAGAAATTCTTTATTTAGTTAATTTGAAGCCCGCTTCTCCGCTCGTGTTATTCAGTTTTCCTGTCTCCGTTTTGCGTGCGCCGGACTAAAGTATCGGGATAAAAGGTTGTTTAATATTTGGCCAGCATTCCAGTCTATGAAATGCAGCCGTATTTATTACGTAATGCCGAAACAAAGGAAGAGAGACATAGACAAAATTAAATAGTATGGTATCCAGTTTGTTTTCAAGAATATTTTAGTTAAACTTTACAAGAACTCTGCCCAAATGGCAGAGTTCTTGTAAAGTTTAACTAAAATATCATACCAGTGAATCTCCATACCAGTGAATCTCCTTTGTTAAATTTTGTTAGAATGCTACTTGTAACATCCGACAGTCTCATATTATTACTTGTTCCTCACCCGCCAGTGCCCATTGACCTCCTTGATCGTTGTTAAAGAAGCTTTGTGACAATAGCTTCACGAATCTTTGAATTTTCAAAGAAAGGATCTGTCATTGAAAATCTATTTCATAACTTTAGTATGTACATATTTTATCTACTTGCTCTAATTGACAAAATGACAGTATTGTCTCAGAGAGGTTACTGAGGCACATACATGAGTGAAGCAAATTGTCCATTTTTTTAAATTTATGTGGGAATGGGTTATCGATATGGGGTTATATTTTTAATTGCGACGTTATAAAATGTTTTAAAAACTTAATTAAACTCATTGCTGAAACCATTATTTTTCCAAATGTAGGATACCCGCATTTATACGCATAAACCCTGTCATCAAGCTTTATCAAGCCGTTTTTAGACGGAAATTTCTTCACAAATCTGTCATCAACGAGTTTTCTCCTTGAATATGTGTTTTTTATGCAAATAATGCCTGCTAACTTTTTGAAAATAATTTAATATACATACTATCGTTACGATTTATGTTATAAAATTATTTGAAAGAGTTTACTCCTTGTGTGATTTTAAGGCCACTCAGGTTTTTTAGACAGTGTAGTACAAAGCTACATTACTTATAATATAGAATAATCTAATCAAACAAAATAATTGGCAAGAGTGTCCTCCCAAAAAAGTTTATCAAAGCATTTAGTAAATAAGTTATTTTTGCCTTTCGGTAAAACCTCAAAAAAAATCTGTCTCTTCAGTTGTTTCCGCTTGTTTATTATACTTTTAATTCTTGCGATTTTTGTTAAAAAAATTATTTAAAATTTACTTCATTTATAAGATTTCCTTGATTGTAATACTGAATGTGTCACTTTTTTAGTACATTGAGATTAAGGGACTTTTTATTACACACACACACATATTACGCCTATATCTCCGAAGAGGTAGGCAGAGGTCCATTACACACCCACAATTTGCCAGTATTTTTAGTCCCACGTAATAGGGGGCAAGCCTATTGCCATTTTGATTTTTTTGAAAAAAAAATTAAACTATGCAATGCGAATTTGCGATGAAATGTTAATGAAATGCAACAAAATCTTACGTTCCAGCCGTCTCGGACTGTGTTTTTTATTACATAATGTAATTTTACTAATTTGATAGAACCAGTCGCTCACATGTATGTGGGTATTATTAAGTATAATTACTAGTTGTAGGCCATGGTGCCAAGCGCGATGCCGTTCTTAGTTTTCTTGTTTCCAAATTCCAAGGGAATAGCTACATTACTCAGATTTTAAATAGCGTATCCCTCAGCGAATTTTCTTAAAAAATACCAGCGTTTTTATAATCTTAGTGATGGATAACGAGAAAGCAGTAAACCAAGGAAAACGTAATAAAGACCAAGTAAAAGAAAAACCGGCCAAGTGCGAGTCGGACTCGTGCACAAAAGGTTCCGTACCAAACCGGCAAAAATACTCCCTTAGATTTTTAATCCAACAGAAATTATATCATCTGTGAAAACTTCAACTTTCTTACCATCACGGTTCATGAGATACAGCCTGGCGACAGATGAGACGTCACAGATGAGACAGATGAGGTGACGAAATACGACGTACATCGGAGTCTTAGTGATAGGACTCCCGTTTTGCCCTTTAGGTACGGAAGCCTAACAAATGCAAATTGGGTTGTATCAAGAGATAAAATGTTAAACAGAGAGAAGAGATTAGTGGCGGTTACTCCATCCAGACAAGAGCAAGGCTCTTAAATTAAAGAATTTATTTATATAGATTATCTATACTACTATTATAAAGAGGAAAGATTTGAATGTTTATAATGAATAAACTCAAAAACTACTGTGCCGATTTCAAAAATTCTTTAACCATTGGAAAGCTACATTCACCCTGAGTAACATAGGCTACTTTTTATCCCGGTAATGTGTTCCCACGGGAACCGGAAACGAGTAAACTAAATCACGCGGGCGGAGCTGCTGCGATCAGCTAGTCACTAATATATTATGTGAAGTCAAACACGCGTTAACCCAACGCATAGTTAAACATTGACTATAAACAAAAAAGCTAATGACTATAAAAAGATCAATGGTAATTACACAAATCTAAGAAAACACTAAACTGTATAAAAATAAAATTATAGTGTGAATAAGGAAAAAACTATAAGTATTGACTTTTTCTCATAATAATAGCTATAATTTGTCGTAGTTGCCGTGGAATGATTGTCAGGTTAAATAAGGTGGGTATGTGTCTGGAGATTTTACTTGTTTGTCATAATCATTAAAGCCGATGAGAAGATACATCATATCGTAGGTACTCGGTATAGTATATTCTCAAGAATATAGAAATCCCATCAAAAACAACTTGTAAAATAAAATATGATTTACTAGCGAAAGCCCGCGGCTTCGCCCACTTGACGAATAATATACACAAAAAGCTCCCACAAGAACCACTCTATCCATTGGTGAAACCGCATCAAAATTCGTTGCGTAGTTTTAAATATCTAAGCATACATACGGAACGGGCGACTTTGTTTTATACTATTTTATGAGAGAAGTATAATGTGATTTATTTACAACAAAAATTACAATATACATACTTATACACTAAAAATATTTACAATACAAAATATCGTTTAAAAAATCCTCCGCGTCATTGCCGACTGGGAAGGTTCCCAGAATACTGGCTGTGTTGCCACGTTGGATGGCGATTCTTATTCTTTGGGCCAAAAAATAGCCAGCCTACTGGTCCTGAGAAGCTTTGATTAAGCGTTTAGCAATGTCTCTTTAAAGGCAGCGAGCACTCGGACACAGTCTCGAGCACAGTTTACTAATGTATAATGTCTAGCCTTCAGTTACTCTATTGGACCGGTCAAAAAAAATACTCCATGGGACCTGGAAGCGAGAGCCCTTGCGTCATTGTTCCAATGGCGCAAGGAGGCGCTGGAGCGGGACCACAGGCCTGCGTCTCGAGAAATCGAGGACCAGCGGTCCCAACTCCGACAGGATCTCATGGAGTCATGGAGAGTGCGACTTGAGCAACCCAAGTGGGGTACCACCATCATCGCGGCGGTGAGACCGATCATGGACGATTGGCTGCAGAGGCAGCATGGTGACCTACGTATCGTGCGACGCAGATCGTTACCGGGCATGGATGCTTCGGTATCTATCTGTTTCGCATCCATCGTGAGGTCACACCCCGGTGTCAACACTGCGAGGTTTCCGGCGACGACACCGCACTTCACACGTTGGTGGAGTGCTCAGCGTGGGCGAGTTAGCGCCGGGACCTCGTAGTGGGTCTGGGCATGGATACCCTCTCGCTGGAGACCATTCTTCAAGCCATGGTCTCCAGCGGGAGTAGGTGGAACGCGGCCGTGTCCTTCTGCGAGCAAGTTATGCTCGCGAAGGAGGCGGCCGAGAGGGAGAGGGAGCGTACCCTCCCCGCCGAGTTCCGTAGTCAGCGGCGAGGGCGACGCAGACTCATCTACGCCCAAGACCATCGACCTCCATGATGGGGGCCTGAGGACGGCGGGATCGCCACTGGCCGTCCTTACAGAAGCAGGCTAGAAGGGTTGCGTGCTGCGGGGCCTTTGCCCCATAGCACGCAACCAGATTCACTCACTGACGCGGGATAAAACCCTACCCCAACGATGCGGGATTCTCATCTCGACCTAACCCCCGCAGAGACCACAGAGATAGTCAAAGTCCGCCGGGTCTTGGGCCGCGGAATTAAAAAAATAAAAACCGGTCAAAATATGTATTTTGTCTATTATAATTGCGTTTTGTAGGAAACTATCACGACTACTGATACTAGGTATGAAAAAGATATCCCAGTATCTTAATTGAAATGTCCTTGACATAAACATTACAAGGCCACTAATGCGTCATAAAAGCTGATAAACATTAGGTTGATATTGATTGTTATGACTATGGTCGTTATTTTATTCAATAAAAATGTCAGTTAGCTCGTTAAGTTCGCAGTTAAGCTCGGACTGCAGAAATTATATTTAGTGGTATGTAAGATCTGTCCTAGCTGTTGGAAATGGGGTTCGAATTACAAATGTTATAGATTTTCAATAGTGGATTTTCTATAGCATTACGTGGGACAAAAAAATCCTGGCAAAGTGGGGGTGTGTTATGCAACTCTGCCTACCCCTTCGGGGGTATAGGCGTGATGTATGTCGGTTTAACAGTTATCAGCTTTTAAGTGCTCACTCTGAAACCTTTTTTTAAACACAACCAACAGCTCCGATTTTCGTCCTAAACGTCGAGCGATAATTTCGTAATAAGAACTTGAATAAGTTTTTAAAGTACAGTTTAACATTTATTATAAGCTTAGAACTCATGTCTTAAAAATGTACGTGTAACGGAAACTGATCGAAAAGGTCTTTAACATTTAAATTTACAATTCAAAAGCTATTCACGTAAGTGCAATTTATAAAGCGAGTGTATTGGAAATCAATTATTTGTTCCTTAAACGTGAAGGAAATTTGTCAAATTAGTAATTTAGAACGGAACGGCTGTGATAGTTATTCAGGAACTATTTAAAGTGTCGATTGATGGTACTTGATATCATTTACTACAGATATTTAACAATTGCAAAGTTGAGACGCGGGATAAAACCCTACCACAACGACGCGGGCGTTAGTAAATGATATCAAGTACCATCAATCGACACTTTAAATAGTTCTCATCCCGACCAAACCCCCGCAGAGACCACAAAGGTGGTCAGAGTCCGCCGGGTGCCACTGGAAATACGTTCTGCTTGTAACCAGAGACGCCCGGCAACGGACGTTAGAGCAGCCGAGGCCTTGGGCCGCGGAATTAAAAAAAAAGCTACATATCAGTGAAAGAATTTTTAAAATCGGATGAGTAGTTACGGAGCCGATTCGTTTCAACCAACAAACAAATAATCCAATATTTTCTCTGTATAATATTAGTATAGAGAGTAAATCACTTCGTGTAGCTAGTTCGTTAGTAGAAAAATAAGTCGTGCTTACTACAAAGCAATTTTCTTGGCCTATTTTGTAAATTGTCTAACTCCAAACTAATCTCTGGACTGCTGCTCAGACTAGCATGAACTTGAGATTTAGAGCATGCATCATGCACCGGTTCAATATTCTATTTAAAGGAATATCGTTACCGAACGAAATCCCAGAAGAAAATTGTTACCTACCCATTGTTGTATCTACCTGTCAAAATTAACGTTTGACTGATAATGAACGTTTATTACTTGAAACATATGTTATATACCTTCGTGTTATTGGTGTACTAAGACTAAGACCCTTAAAAAATAATTAAGACACTTATTTCGGTGCTTTCAACATGAAACTTCAATTTAATATTATATTTCATGCAAGATCACGTTCTAGAACAGGTTATACCCTATTAAAGTAAATTTCGTGAACCATTGTTGTAATTACTTTGATAAAGATACTCGTAGAATTTAGAAAATTATTGGATACCTACTTTGTGACCAGCGGATCCGTACGCGTCAGTGTTGGATCAGAACAATATCTTTAAATGTATAATATTACCCAACCAAACAATTTTGAATGACCCAAAGACTAGCTAAGACCCCTAAGCTAAATTTAGTCTACCTGTTGTGAAAACTGCAAAAAAACCGTTTTTATACAGACAGTCAAAACAAACACGTTTCTTGTGCTATATTAATCATCACTTCACTATCACTACATATCATAAAACAATGTTGCCCGTTCCGTATGTATGCTTAGATCTTTAAAACCACACAACGGATTTTAATGCAGTTTTCACCAATGGATGTTCTCGAGAAAGGTTTCTGTGTATAGGTATAATTAGTATTGCTAGTAAATTCATAATTTTTTGAAAATTTAAAAATTAAAATAATTTAAAAATTTTACCTATGTAGCTCTATGCTCACACGATTTTCATTATTTTGTGAGAAACAACTTAATTTTTGTATGAATAATTAAATGTCTTCCGACACCATTGAAATATTCTACTGAAAATAAAACACATAACTATTCATTGTCGAAAATGTACTTATCGTACAAATCTTTTTATTGCACCCAAACAGCTGTTAACAATAGTTCTATTAAACGTGTATGCAGGAGATAACCATCACTATTGTTAAGTTCATGAGTTTCGTTGGAATTATTTTGGTACCAAAATCGAACAACTGAATATTAACAACAAGGAAAACCGAAGTGATTAATGTCTATGATCATTGATGTGCTAAATATAGATGCAGAAAATCATTCGTCCTTGAAATAAGATAATTTTTATTATTAGTTTTATGTTTAGTTACTTATAATAATATCAATGGATTATTTCTGTTCTTTTTTGTGTTAAACATCAGCATCATTGTTTTTTGTAATTGTATAGATACATGTGTATATACAGTAAAAATAGTGAGGATGAGGGGTAGTATTATATTATTATTATTATATAAAAGCAACTCAATTACTCAATTACCTTGTATTACCTAATTATGGTATAGTTTAGTGTTAACATCTACTACCAGTTTTGGAGACTTTGCAAATGTCGTGAAACTCTTTGACTGGCTTAAGATACCAATGTTATTCTTTTTTCTAATTGTATGCATAATTTGTAAATAAGCTGTTGAGTTTTCTAATAAAAAAAAATAAGGTGACTCCTCAATTCGTCGTCGTGTTGAGTCGTCTCCATGGTATACAATACATGGTAAATTATTGTATCTGTGTATATAGTCTGCATGTAAGATACCTTTGTGCTCTGTACACTGAAGGGATCACGCAACGAACGAATAATTTTTGTATGCATATACTGACTGTATAATTGGGTCACAGAGAGATTGCCAAAGGAATTCCGGACATACATGTTTGTCATTATTTTTATATTATAAACTCCTTAGCACCTATTTTGAAATTCGACATGTGTGTCTGGCATGGTCTGACATGACAATGCGAAATGTGTTCCTTACATGTTTTATATTTTTCTCCTGCTTGTCATGGACTATAATAGCGGCATTTTAGTATATTATTTTTACTTTATTTATTTATAAATCCATTTATCTAATACCTTTTAATATTTTACAAGCATAGATAGCTTTATTTGGGCAAAATGGCATTATGTGAAAATGTCCAAAAATGATTAAAAAATTAAAAATATAAAAACTGTAACAGTAGATAGTAAGTTCATCTAGTTGAACCTTGACTTGAATTTTGTGATGAGATAAATTTAAAAGTTACACGAAACATGGTTTTTAAACATTACCCGGGTTGAATTGTAAGTTACGAAGCATGGCATGACAATGCTATCTTAGTAAGTAACTCTAACAAACAATTGCAGAAATAGAATAATAGATTTGATGATTTGATTAGATCAGTGCATTTCAAGTCATTTGTCTCTCTGTCTCTATTTTAAAAGCCTTGCTCTTTTCTGAGAAGTAACCGCCACTGTTCTCTTTTCATTAAAATTGTTTTGAATTTTTTTTTCACTTCCTGATACAACCCAACTTGTATTTTTTTCTTTTACTTGGTCTAAGAACGTTTTCCATGGAATACCTCTTCCTCACTTTTCTTTAACTTTCCCTTCGATGATGTTTTTAATACGACTCATGTCGTATCTGATTACCGTTGAGAATCAATTAGAACAACTTAACATGATTCGAAATTATTTTATTTCACCGTTTGAAATACAAATTCTCAAAACTCTGCGAGACAAACTATTGGTAGGTTTTTGTTTATAATATAATTATATAAATAAGTACCTCTCTTTTATTATAACAGAACAATGTGAGAATGAATGAAAGCCTGTATTTGCTTCTGGAAAAGAAATTTTTGACTCATCATACTTAATGCGACGCGATGAATCATGAAAAAAATACGTCCAAAACACAGTTTAATAACATATTCTACATTACTAACTGTGTACACAGTTTGGAATTCTTCAAACAGCTGAAAAAATATCATCGTAACTATGTATTGTCAATGTGAACATTTTCCGTAATTTCTAATTCACTGACGTCGCTGACGTTGTTCAGTACGGTTCAGTCTTTCGCGAGTTACCGTGTCGACTTGTAGTGAGAATCGAAAACGATTAGTTAGTAGTAAAGTTTTTAAAATGTATGTGTTACATGGATATATTTTGATGGATTGTGTTATGATATATATTACGGATTAAACTTTATTTTATGGTACAGTGAACTTTGGAAATAAACACGTAAGTTTCACAATATTAACGAGATTTTTTTTTGTTCTTAATTTTAGATAAACAGAATAATAGTTACAGTGAGTGTTTGATATGATTTTGTTTTACAATAGCAATGTTTGCAGATGCTCCATAGGTGCTAGATAGAGCCTCCAACCTAATAAAATCAGTGAATTTATAGTATTTAGAAAGCCAAAAAAAATTTGGTTGCAGTGAAATATGTTTTTATTAATATAATATTATTTACTTAGACTGAAAACGTTTTAGTAATTACTCCAGAACGGGATGTGACCGGTGAAATTATGTTCAATAAAAATTCCAGAGCCAAAATTAAAAATGTTGACGTTTCAGTAGATAGGAAGGTCTCGCGGAAGTTTATTAGAAAAAAAACTCATACTTGTACGAATTCCTTAGCAGGGCAAAAAATATACTTAGAAATTATTATTATATATAGCGACTATTTTTCGCTTCATCGTGCAGTCACAATTTATTTTTCTAATGTGGTAGATATACCTATATTACAGATTCAGTTAATTTATATTACAAGTTCCAGTACCGTAATGTGGTCCAATTTTATTGGCAACTACACGTGAGTTTTTAATAACAAGACATAATTTCTGAGTAGAAAAAAATGCTAGCGCAGAGAAGTGGTCATTGCCCAATTGCAGCTTTTTTTCTATAGTATATTGTGACTCAACTATAGCAACGAAGACATATCACGGTAGTTTAGGACACATGAAGTCGTTCTGTCATTCCTCATTGTAACTCCTGGAGGAAAGGGCCTGTAGTCCCTGTATCAAAAAGAATTGTCGCCATTTTTACTCTTGAAGATCTAGTCTATCTTACTACTGTTGCTCTTGGTCCAATCTGGGGCAAGAGTTGGGGTGATATAAAGAGATAGATTAATAAAACACAAAACAGTATTAATGTATTGTACTAGTCTATTTCGGTGAAGTGCGTAAATATGGTCCACCACATTCAATAAAACTCTTTGTTTATGAATCATTAAGTTGTATATTTTATCCTATAATAAGAACAATCTGGATAAAAATTATTTAGTGCTGTTAAGGCAACTTTCTGATATACCTAATGTAACTACATACCATTTGCATATTATATAGCATCAGCATATCACTAGTAAAGGGAAGTTACAGAATGACATCACAAATTAACGAAGACAAATTTCATTACGCTCCACTATATTGCACAAAACCGGTCCGTTTGTTAGTTAAAGAAAAGGTATCTTTTTTTTAAACAATTTACTTTAGTTAGACTTTAATTTTATGAGAGATGCGGTAGATGGAAATGTCTAGAGTCGCAGATATAATTTCCGGACCGAAACAAATAGTCAGTAGTACCTTGCTATAGTACCGGAGCTTAAAAATAATATGTGTAGTATGTATTGCAAATACAAAGTTATGTCTATTATTTATCTAACTCTCATAGAATAAGATCAACCTGAATTTGAGGGTGGTCGTATGCGTACCTTGAGCTTAAACCTACTTGAAAAGTGCTTGACTATACTACTACTTGAAAATAATGCTAACAACATGGTAAATATCCCGTTTGTAATATTAGTTAAAGTGTGCAAAGTAATAAGCAGTTCTCTTGTTGTTTAAGTTAAGTAAGTAAGTTACAACACTGCGGTGAAAAGCTCATGGTTGCTCCGAGTGCAATTGGTACATAGGTGACCTGTTCATTTGCCTCACATTCGCAAATGATTACTTTTCGTCATTATAATGTAGGTACACTACCTGTAGAATATTAAGTTGTTTTTATCTTGTTGTACGACCCCTTCCATCCTAAGGTTGCCTGGAAGAGATCGCTATTAATTGTTATAAGTAGGTATATTTTAATATATTTTTCTAAACTGTGGTGTACAATAAAGAATATTTATGTTATGTTAAAAGAAGTCAAAATAAAAAACTTCATTTAGATATGTAACCATTACCAGTTACCAGTAAAATACAACAGTAGGTATGAAGAATAAAAAATACAAGATGACTTTATTTTTATTTTTATTTTTTTAATTCCGCGGCCAAGGCCGCGGCCGCTCTAACGTCCGTTGCCGGGCGTCTCTGGTTACTAGCAGAGGGTATGTCCAGTGGCGCCCGGCGGACTTTGACCACCTCTGTGGTCTCTTCGGGTGTTGGGTCGGGACGAGAATCCCGCGTCGTTGGGGGAAGGGTTTTATCCCGCGTCAGTGAGTGAATCTGGTTGCGTGCTATGGGGCAAAGGCCCCGCAGCACGCAACCCTTCTAGCCTGCTTCTGTAAGGACGGCGGATGGCGATCCCGCCGTCCTCAGGCCCCGATCATGGAGGTCGATAGTCTTAGGCGTAGTCGCGTAGTCTGGGGCGCCCTGGCCGCCGACTACGGAACTCGGCGGGGAGGGTACGCTCCCTCTCCCTTCCGGCCGCCTCCTTCGCGAGCATGACTTGCTCGCAGAAGGACACGGCCGCGTTCCACCTACTCCGGCTGGAGACCATGGCTTGAAGCATGGTCTCCAGCGAGAGGGTATCCACGCCCAGACCCACTACGAGGTCCCGGCGCTGGCTCGCCCACGCTGAGCACTCCACCAACGTGTGGAGTGCGGTGTCGTCGTCGGAAACCTCGCAGTGTTGACACCGGGGTGTGACCTCACGATGCATGCGAAACAGATAGCTACCGAAGCATCCATGCCCGGCAACGATCTGCGTCGCACGATACGTGAGGTCACCATGCTGCCTCTGCAGCCAATCGTCCATGATCGGTCTCACCACCGCGATGATGGTGGTACCCCACTTGGGTTGCTCAAGTCGCACCCTCCATGACTCCATGAGATCCTGGCGGAGTTGGGACCGCTGGTCCTCGATTTCTCGAGACGCAGGCCTGTGGTCCCGCTCCAGCGCCTCCTTGCGCCATTGGAACAATGACGCAAGGGCTCTCGCTTCCAGGTCCCATGGAGGGGTCCCGGCTAGGAGACATGCAGCCTCTCCGGAGATCGTGCGGTACCCCCGTATGGTTCTGACGGCCAAGGTTCGAAGTGGTCTGTTTAACAGAGTCACGTTCCCCTTGACCGCCAACCTATCCGCCCATACGGGAGCCCCGTATAGGGCCATACTCCGCACGATCCCCAGGTACAGTCTCCTGCAGGAAGCGTTGGGTCCCTTTAGGTTGGGCATCAGTCGCGAAAGCGCGACCGATGCCTGCGTCACCTTGGGGACCAAACTTCGGAAATGTGGTCCGAAGTTCCATCGGCTATCAAGTACGATCCCTAGGTACTTCATCGAGGGCTTGATGCCGATGCTAACGCCTCCCACATTTATGCTGGAACCTTCGGGTGGACCGTTCCGAGGTCTGTGAAAACACAGAACCTCGGACTTGTGCAAGGCCACCTCCAGTCCCAGCTGCCGTATCCGACCCACGACTCGAGCATACAAGATGACTTAAAATTGTTAGACTATTAACACAATCAAGCTATCCCTGGCCCACCTGGAAGGCTCTTAATAGAATGTGAACCCAGGTTGGCAGGTCTAAAGATAATATGTCCAAATGGGGTTACATTGGCACTAAAGAGAACCCGTGTGAATGTGGCTTATCACCACAAACCATCAGCCACATGATGTCATGTCCGGGTTGCCCTGAGTCGTGCACTTCAGATGACCTGTACGAGGCGAGGCCAAATGCGATTCGCGTCGCAGAGCACTGGGCCAAGACAATATAATCACCGTAGTGGTGTTAACATCAAAGGAAAGAACATAATGCAGATAAGCGCAACTAACGTAGAGTTAGAACACAGCATTAGGCTGCAAGCACACGTAGGTACCACAACCTCACGACAATCTCAAATC